>JAKJXN010000032.1:0-207508 GCA_022225945.1 Didymella pomorum | reverse complement strand
GTCCCCCCCCCCCCCCCCCCCCCCCCCCCCCCCCCCCCCCCCCCCCCCCCCCCGCGGGCCAGCTACCTACATCGTTCGGAGTGTTAGTGCGTGCGGTGCTGCTGGCAGCGGGCGAGCTGGCCCGGGTGCTCTCTCTGGGTCCGTTGAGATAGAGCCCGAGAAGCTTGTCTCGCTTGAGGGCCTTCTTCTGCTGGGCGGTGAGTGGATCTTTATTGAATCGAGCATCTGGTAGACCTCCAGCAACGGGAAGCGAGTCTGGGTCGGGTTGCCAGACCTCAACCTCAGATGTAGGAGCTGCAAAGCTGCCCCAGGACAGCTCATCTGCCTTTGCTGCTGCCGCACGATTAGCATCTGCGATGAAGAGGGGACACTAGTGCAATTGCGACGTACGTGCAGATCTCACGTATGGCATGCTGTCGGTGGTCGTGAATTCAGGGAGATTGTGGTATTGTGGGGATGGAGATGCGAGGCGAAAAGGTTGTTGAAGAGGCGGCAAGTCGAGGTGAAGGCAGCTTCCGCCGGGACATTGCTGTGTGAGCGTCGCAGGCAGGAGCAGCCCAAACGCACATCGCAAAGACACCAAAAGAAACAGGTCATTCATGAAAAGACAGGTGTGATGAGAGACCCTAATCCTTTGCACAAAATTCTCCAAGGTGGATTTGTTGACGACATCTTCGCAGGTGACAGCCATTAGGCTGTCTGTGGCATCACTCGTACACTCCTTCCACCCGAATACTGTCTCTTGCTTTGGCTAAGCTCCTTTCCAATCGAACCGGCTCTACATCGTCGAATCTCCTGATCGGCATTCCAGCATCGAGGTCGTCGACAGGTAGCGACGCCAGATTTTGGTCACATCATGAGGGCACGATTGTTCCCTATACGAACCTGGTGCATTTATGACAACGCAGACAACGCAGGATCGGAGCGGAGCATTGCGCACTCGAAGCGAATATACAAGCCGAGAATCGTTGCGAGACGTTATGGTGACGAAGCTTTCGACGTCGTCGGTCAGCCCTTTTAGGGGCGCACTAGCCTGCCCGTAGCGCGTCACTGCGCCTGGGTTCTTTCACGCTGCAGAGCCACCAGTTTCGCGGCCAAAGCTTTGAAACCTCATTTGGCGATTCTTTTCTCCTATCTGACCCGTTCGTTCTCTATTTCAATACCACTCAGTGTCCGTTGCGCATGATCGTTGGAGCTGCACGGGGATGCGCTAAAGCGGCTCTAGTTGATGACCCTCACGTGGCAGCGTGTCATTCCTGATTGTCGATCGTCCAAACCACCTCACTCCATTCGGCGTCTCGCTTACGTTGTCGCGTTGTATCACCTCGCCAAAGCGTTCAGCATCTCAATCGCAATCCGGATCGTGCATTGTCTGCGGGCAGCAAGCATTGTCAAAGCTGATTGAGGCTGAGTGGCTCCGGCCAATCTGCAAGCTTCTAGAGTCGATCTCCTGCGTCTGAGACACTCGTACAGGCTTGAATGAGTCGTATCCGTTCTTTCACTGTGCTCCTCGGTCGAAGAGGGTTTCGCCAGTTTTTCACTTCTACTTTCCGCCGTTCAATTGGGCAAGTGCAGTCTCCGCCTTTACTTGCTGCATTCTTACAACCCTGCATCTTCCGCCGGATGCCGCAACTCTCTACCCCGGTTGTTTGCTCTGAAAATCTCCACGCCACTCTCAACGACTAACACGAAAGAGCTTGGGAATCGCGGAAATCATGAAAAGCAAGTTCACATACTCCAGGAAGAGCAAGCAGCGACCACAGAAAGATGAGGATCGTACCACGCCAGAAGAGGAGGATGGCAGTCGTAAGCGACGGAAAACCGACAGCCCCAGCGAGACCAGCAGTTTCGTCTCCGTGCCCACGATATCATCCACGGCTTCCAGTTTCCGCGCGAAAGGCTCCGCGCTCCTCAAAATGGGATCTGGATATTTCAGTGGGCCTATCTCCATACCTTCAGACGACGCAGAAGTCGAAACAACACCGAAAGCACGGAAATCTTTGTCTGGATTGTTCGACAGAGCGTTGCAAGGCGGACGCAATGCACAGCCACAGACCTCGCAGCAGCCGAAGATCCATGGAAGCCGCGAAGAGTTTGTGCGGACAATCGAAGTTAGACAGAAGGAGCCAAACAGCACGCAAACGGGGGGTAGCTATCTTCCAACACCGCCCTCTGAAGTGCAAAGGCTTCGCAGCAATGGCACAGGAAGCAGTAACTCAAGCGGATTTGGTGCACGAACAAAATCAAGCATGACATCTACGTATGACGGATCTTCCGAAATGACAGACCTCAGCCGGAAGCGCAGCAAGAGCAAACCACACAAGCAGCCATACGTACCAAAGACCTACGCAGCTAAGAGAACACCGCATCCAGGTGCTGATCTATATGGTGATGAGCTCTCAAAGCGTTCACGAGAAGTCCAGCTGTAAGTGCGAATTTCCCTTGCTCGAGGTCACAGCTAATTGTTCAGATGGTCTACTAACCAGTCAAAGTCGCCCTTCCTACGGCTTCCTGATGAAGTACGTACACAGATCTATGCATACGTACTCGGCGGTCAAACCATCTGCATCGGTTACGAGACGTATCGTCAGATGGAGACTCTCACTGAGCCGCCAAAGCTTGTGGCATCCTTCCGATACGCCTGCGCTGTCTACAGCGAGCGCAACGTCAACCCGTTCGGTAACCAGCTACCCTTCGTGAACACAGTGTACAAGTACACGCCACTGAATAACATCTGCCGCCAACTTTACTATGAAACTGCAGCGCTGCCCTTCACGCTCAATACTCTTGCGTTCTCAACGCACAACGTCATGTTCAACTTCCTCTACCGAGAGCAGCGTCTCTCACGCGAACAGCGCGATGCCATTACATCCATCACCTTGCAGAAGGAGCTCCCCACGGCGAATTTTCTTGTCTACATGCGCAACCTGCAGAAAGTGGTTCTCACCGACGACGCTGGAAAGAACTTGAAGGGCTCTTACAAGGTTACCCGCGTCAAGGGCAAGGCACCAAAACTGCTCAACACAAGGCATGTGTGGGGAGGCTAGAGGAGGATCCTACTTGCATGCATTTCGATTGGCGTTATAGGGCATTGTCTTTCGCATTATACATATACCAAACATCACGACATCATGGCGGACGAAGCGCTATTTACTTGCACGACGGGGGATGGGTTTACTTCCAGCACTACGCTGTCTTTTGAGGCACGACGACTCCGCGGCGTTCTAGCTTCAATATATACTGTTCACACGATCACTGCCTCTTCTTGACCGACATCGTCCTGTCACCTCGTATCCTCGTGTCGTAAATGATGACTCCCAAGATTCCAACATCCACAATAAAGAACACGACACTTGACAGCCACAGCCCAGGCACAAATGTAGAGTGCCCATTGAACTCAAGCTGGAACCCTTGCTGTAGCCACGCCGCCTGACCCACGATCCAAGCCGCCAGCGCCGTGAAGCCAACAGAGGAAGATCGAAGAAGGATGGAGTCAGGCAGGTAGTATGGAAGGAACATCATATACCACAAGAAATACTGCATACCTATGAGCAAATCGACAACACGAGATGGATTCTAGAACTCACCTGACTTGTGCAGACCTTATTGAACGCCACGAAAGCAAAGGTCTGCGCTAACATCGTGCTCGGTAAATCTTTCTTCGCAAGCGCGAGAGGGATCATGACGGCACTGAGCAGCAACTGGGGTAGGAACGCGAGGCGCTCCAGTTCGAACGTGCTTTGGTTGCCTCCGGGCGAGGAGTTGAGGTACAACAGGGTGTTGTAGGGCGAGAAGTTGTGGCGGTGGTCGATCCGGGTTAGGTGGTAGAAGTAGCTGTGCTCGAGGAAGGGCATGCCATACATCTGGTACATGACTGCGTTGAGCAATGCGAATGTGACGATGCTTGCTACAGCGAGGGTGACGCGCTGGGGGGTGATGAAGGCGCGCAATTGCTCGACTATCGATGCTTCGGGCCTGCGCTTCTCGGCAATACGCACGATGGGCGAATCGAGCCACCATACGATCGACGTAGCGTAGATGAACGGGTAGATCTTAAAGTGCACCGCGAACCCTAGCAGCACACCGGCAGCCACCACTCTGCGCTTCAACACCGCCCAAAGCAGCGCAGTCACAAATACGCCCAACAAACCTTCCGAACTCCCTCTCGTACTGATCGTCGCAACCATTGGATTCAACAGCCAAATACTCGCAAACCTCAACGCCCTCTCTTTCCCCAACCTCCTGGTTTCGATTAAGATCCGGTACATCATCCACCCCGCGACAACATCGCCGACCGCAAACAATACTTTGCCAGAACTGAACCAGAACGTGCCAGGCCAGGACGTGTCGGACCAGGTGGTAGGATACAGCATCCAGGCGAGCAGGGGCGTGTATCTGTAGGTGTCGCGGGCATACGGGGATTGGCCTTGGGCGATGAAGCGCGCAGCGTCGGTGAAGACGAAGTAGTCGATGTCTGTGTATTTCATTGGCGAGTTTGCATCTTGCCAGAGTCCGTAGAGCAGGAATGCTATGCGTAGTAGGGACGCGGTGGTGAAGACTAAAGGGGGACTTGAAAAGAAATTTGAGAGCGCCATTGCGCTGGATGTGCTGCCGCAGCGAAAGAACCACAGAATCCAAAGAAACGAGACACTATGTTTATGCCAGAATCAAGCCACATGCAAAAAGAGATATGGAGTTGGTGCAGGAAAGAAGGGTAGGGGCAAGCGCAGCCGACCACCCATTCCCAAACAAGCTAGTCCCCACGTGCCGTCGCGCTGCACCGTTTGCACATCGTCGTCATAGCCCTACTTTCGCGTCAACGAATCCAGTGCCCCAATGAACCAAAACAAACGCAAAAGAGACGACACCATGGCGGATGCGGTCACCCCTACAGGCCCATTCATCGGCATGTTCGAATCGTTCCGAGCAGATCTGGACGCCCACCATGACCGGCGCGAACGCATCATAAAAGCGTCTCGCGACATCACCGCTTCCTCCAAGAAGATAATATTCACGCTGCAGCGCGTCCGGAATGTAGGACAACCGCTGCCGCCGTTTGTCCACAAGGCGAATAAGCAGTACTGGGACACTATTGCAGAGCGGTACGCCAGCATTGCGGCCGATCTGCAGGCGCTGAATGCGTATCGCTATCCGCAGATTACGGGCGGGAACCAGGAGTTCATTGAAGCGTTGTCTTTTCAGCACTATCTCGAGTATCAGAGTCTGATTACGTACGAGGCGGCGAAGGAGAAGATTGTGGAGTTGAGTCGCCCGAAGCCTGAGGGGAAAGAGGAGGAAGGTGGTGAAGAGAAAGGCGAGGGAGAGGGAGGGGCGAAAGAGAAGACCGGGCAAGGCAAAGAGATGGATATCTTGGCAGAGGAGTCACCTGTCGTCCCGCTAACGCCCGAGGATTATATCCTGGGCATCTGCGATATGACAGGCGAACTCATGCGGTTCAGCGTCACATCCATGGCGACAAACGGGAAGCTACCCGCTGGACGCGCGAGAGCGACAGCGAAAGGCACACCAGTGTCGAAATCAGACGATCAAATGGACATCGACAGCGCGCCAGCAACAATAGCACTCTCTAGTCAGCCAAGGACCGTCCTAGACGATCTGCGAGCAATACGCACGCAGCTCGAGATGTTCGAGGCGCCGTACGGACCCAAGTGGGTCAGCGAGCTGGAGACGAAGAAGATGCCTGTGCTCAGGGAGTGTGTGGATAAGGTGGAGAAGGCGCTGTATGGGCTCACCGTGCGAGGGAGCGAGAGGCCGAAGGGGTGGATGCCGGATGTGAGCGGTGATCGGAGGGCCGAGGTGGAGAGTTACTGAAGAAAGACCCTGTGAAGTTGTTCGCAGAGTTGGGAGTTACTCGTACAGTGGCGAGCTCCTGGCCTCCAGATTCTCTGTGGTGAGCTGCACGAGGGCGGACTAAAAGACGTCTCACGAGAACGAGAGGGCTGCTTGTGACTTGACGCTCTAGGCGTGCAATGGTCATTCATATACAGAGAGGCTTGCAGAAACGCTATCATAGCCCATAAGAACATAATTCGTTCGATGCAACGATCGTCAGTACCGCCCGCCGTCTTGTTGGTATTCATCATCATTTCCAAATCCCACATACATGCTTCGCGCACCTGAAGCTGCTTCATTCCCTACCTTCTCGCGCTGTTTATCCGCGCCCACAGTTACCAGCTTTGACCAAGCTTCTCTCCACAGCCCAAGTGTCCAGCCATCACGGTGCATGGAGGCCGCCGTCTTGAAAGCAGTGTTGCTGGAATGGGTTGCGCACTTAGTGGGTCTCGTCGCGGATGAGGGCAACGATCATGCTGTAGAGGTAGAAGAAGAACATCAGCAGGTGGAAACCCAGCTTGATGAACGATTCCTGGCGATAGTCAGCACACCGCAGCTTGCATGGATGAGAGCTGTTCCAAAAGCGCACCTTCTTATGAACGTTCAGCTTCCTGAAGATCTCTGTTGCGTCGAGCAAGTGGTTCTTCTCGAATATCCTGCCGCTGTTAGCCCGTCACCCTTCACATCAAGATGGAGCCACATACTTCTTTCCATTCCAAGCCAGGAGGGGCAGGTTAAGTATAAGCGCGACCCAGTACCCATTGATAAGGAATAGGAAGGTCAGGAAAGCGTGAACGGCGGCCTCGGGGATGATGTAGGTGTTCAGGCGGTTGCAGAGGTCGATAGGGTTGATGTAGTCACTGGCGCAAAATTAGCATGTGCTTGCATCTGGGCGGGTTTGGCGAACTCGAGCTTTGTGAAGCTGTGTCGAGCCGCGGCGCCTGAGGAGCAGGGGTGCACTCACCATTCCAGATCGCTGTACATAATGGTGAAGAAGACCTGCAGGAACAGGTTGACGGCGTTTATCAACACCGCCAGAAGGTACAACCATGCTTCGCCAGTCATTGTGAGGGCTTCGTGTGCTGCGTGGCACAAGGATCGGTAGGATAGGGTTCGATGGGAGCTGTGGTACAGTCTGGGGATTGCGCAGCGGTGCGATTGCGAGTGAGGTGTGCGGTTGTGGAGCGGATGCGGTCGTGTGTTTGCTTGCGGGCTAGACGCGGTGAGCTAGGCTCGTGCGCGGGTGGGGTGGGAAAGCTGGAGGAAGATGACGTAGCACGCAACAGCTGTCAATTCGAGGTCTCGGACGCAACGAGATGCAGGGAGGGTCTGTTGGAGGTAGTCAAGCTGTCAGCAAGCAGGCAGCGATAGTCTCTGGATGACGTTGGCAGAACAGGTGCTCTCTTGCCATGCCCTGGTTGAGGTCAAGGCGTGCTCGCTTACACCGCTGTGCGTCTCTAGCGGCGAGCCAACCCCGAATAAGGCGGGCGCTCATGTGAAAGTCACGATGCATGGCCAGCCGGGAGAGGTCTGGTCTTGAAGATGAAGTCAACATGGTCAATCCGGCTAGAAAGAACCACAAAATTGCAGCTTGGATATGGATCAAAGTGCTGCAGCAGTTTGACATGTGTGGATTTCTGTCTACTCTTACTGAGCTTGACAGCCATACTGTAAGGTTTGTTGTTGCCTTGCATGCACTCGTCTTCTCTCTGCTTGGGACAGAGCAGTGGCTTAACGACCGCAAACGCGTTCGCCTTCATATGCTTATCGACCGCCACCGATGGCGCCTGATCCTTCCTCCTAGCAGGGAACGAGCCAACGTGTCCTTCTGAAAGCACTGGGCGACACTAGGAGCTGCTGGAAATGGGCCTGTCAAGCAGGCTGCTAACTACCCAGTCATGCTGCTGCAGTGGCCTCACCGTTCGCTGGAGCTACCCTTGGGACGGGGCCACCAGGAGAGTCGGGCAGCCTGGCGGTCAAGACCTCAACGCCATCTTCAGTGACAAGCAAAGTGTGTTCTGTCCCGGTGTTAGCGCATGTATGCAGCGGATTGAGGACCAACTCACCGAACTGGGCAGTCAAGGAACCGTCCTGAGTGGTGCTAGTCCAGTCATCCGGCCAGGTCTTGTCCCTGTATGATCCAATGCTGATCATGGGCTCGATTGTGAAGCACATGCCGGGCTTTGCTTGCCCAATAGCCTTGTTCTTTGCGTAGTGGGGAACGTTGGGGGCGCAGTGGAAGAGCTGGTTGATGCCGTGGCCGCAGTATGTCCTGATGACACCGCAATTTTGGCTCTTGGCGTGCTTCTCGATAACATTGCCGTACTCGCGGAACAGTGTGCCCGGCTTGACGAGCTCAATTGCCTGGTCTAGACACTCACGTGCGGTCTCTGTAACGCGCACTGCATCTGGGTTTGCCAGTGCCTTGTCGCCAATGTAGTACGTCTCGTTCAGGTCTCCGTGGAAGCCGCCGTGATACAGAGTGACATCGATGTTGAGGATGTCACCATCCTTGAGGACTCGCTGATCGGGAATGCCGTGGCAGATGACTTCGTTGACCGATGTGCACACTGACTTAGGGAAATGGCAGTAGTTGAGGGGCGAGGGGTACGACTGTTCGAGGTTAGCCGGAGGTGTTTGCGCGTGGAGGATCATCCCTTACGTCGCGCTCCATGCAAGCATTGTGGACGATCTCGTCAATGTAGTCGGTTGTTACACCAGGCTTCGCCGCTGCAGCGGCGATGTCCAGAACCTCACGCGCCAGCCGGCACACCTTGCGCATGCCATCTTGCTCCTCCTTGGTGAGAATGGCAATCTTGTTCCTGTTCACAAAGACCTGCTCCGAGCGCGGGATGCCATCCTTCGAGTAGTCTGGAAGCTTGACGCCCTTCTTCACTTCGCGCTTCGGCGAGAGCGGGTATACGGGTCGCAGAGTGCCGGTGTAGGGGAAGGTGGGGAACGGGTTGAAGTGCCCGGTTGCTGGATCCGGTTTAGAAACTACTTTGGGCGTGAAGATGTTGGAGAGAATACCGTTCTGCGACTTGTGCTGTTTCTTGTGCTCAGCCTGTGATTATGTCAGAGCCTAGCCGCGAACAAGAAACGTACTGCGAGGTCATACCCAGTTGCGCTTGAAGCAGTCTTGCGAGCAGAAGTAGCTCTCCTTGCTCATCTTCTGGCAGTTCGGACACTGCAGCGAGCCCGCATCGTTTTCGCAGTCTGCGCCGCTGCACTTGCGCGGGGCGTCGGCGGCCATATGTGTGCAGGATTTGGCTGGGCAAAGATCTGGCGAGGTAGCTGTATGTACTGTGGTCGCGACTCAAAGACGAAGGAAATATAAAGCACACCCCAAGAACGCAGACAGCAGCACAAAACTTTTGGACTCCGTAAACTGACGACGGCGTACGGCGTTCAGAATTCGGGCACGGACCTCTATTCACGAATAGACCAGGGTCTAGCTATGACACCTGCCGATCGTTCGACTCGACGCTGACTAACTGCCCATGTCAAACGCTGGAAATGCTCTAACCCACCGCGGCCGGAAGATGATACTTGCATGGGCATGCCGCCGCCAGAATTTCCAATTCTACCTTTGCCTTCTCTGTATATATTTGCGGCATTGCAGCATTCAGCCTCGATAGCGTGACAACAACAATGTTCACTCAGATCTAGATTTCTTACAATTTCCATTACGCCGACTACATCGTCCGCCTACCCGCCCATCCGGTCAAGTAAAGACTCACACGACCACAAATTTCTGACAATCACCACCATTCACCATGAAGACCGTGGTGGTTGGAGCTGGCCCAGTCGGTGCCCTCGCCGCTCTCTATGCTGCCGTCCGAGGACACGATGTGGAAATCTACGAACTAAGACCAGGTTTGTGTCAAGAGTTGAAGGTACTGGCATCCACTAACCTCGTCCGTGCAGACATCCGTGATCCTTCGACAGCACCAAACAACACCAAATCCATCAACCTGGCTCTCTCTGAGCGCGGCATCAATTCTCTACGGCAGACCGGGCTGTCAGATCTTGCAGATGCTGTGCTCGCGAATACCGTGCCCATGCATGGTCGTATGATTCATGTCAGAAAGCATGGAGAGTACGTGCGTGAGGCACAGCAGTACGATGCACACGGTCGCGTAAGACTCTCACTGACGTAAACCATATCCCTTGCTGAACGATCGCAGGATTTGCTGGCCATGGACCGAACGGTGCTCAACAGAGCTTTGATCGACCATCTGGATGGCATGCCCAATGTAAAGTTCTTCTTCAAGCACAAGCTGATTGGCGTGGACTTTAAGAAGAACTCGGCGTGGTTCGAAGACCGCTCAGACAGGAAGGACCTGTTGACACAAGGCCCCGAATTCAAGCTAACCTTCGACCTGCTGATCGGCGCCGACGGAGCACACTCGGCAGTCCGCAACCACTTGATGAAAGTTGTCCCCATGACATACCAGCAAGAGTATATCGACAAGCTCTGGTGCCAATTCGGCGTCCCCGCCTCGCCAGAGGGCGCCTTCCGCATCCCGCCAAACTACCTGCACATCTGGCCGGCCGACGAGTCAATGTTCATCGCGATCCCCAACACAGACAAGTCCTTCACCGCCACCCTCTTCATGTCAAAAGAAGGCTTCGAGGCCCTCTCCTCATCCGGCACCGTCGTCTCGTACTTTGAAAAGAACTTCCCCGCCGTAGTCCCCGACCTCATCACCCCCGAAGACCTGACAAGCCAATTCACACACAACGAGCACCTCCCGCTAATCTCCATAAAATGCAGCCCCTACCACTACCGCTCCTCGGGCGTCATCGTCGGCGACGCCGCACACGCCATGGTCCCCTTCTACGGCCAAGGTATGAACGCCGGACTCGAAGATGTGCGCGTCTTATTCTCCATTCTCGACGCGTATCCCTCCGATCCCTCCGGGCGTGCCACAGCATTGTCCGAGTACACGCGCCAGCGCACGCCCGACGCGCAAACTATCAACGACCTCGCACTCGGGAACTACCGCGAGATGGCGTCTGATGTAAAGAGCCCGTTGTATCTGCTGCGCAAGTGGGTCGAGGAGACGCTGTATGTGTATGCCCCGAGTCTTGGGTGGGCGACGCAGTATAGCAGGGTTACATTTAGTAACATGCGGTATTCGGAGGTGTATGCACGGTCGCAGCGGCAGGCTCGGATACTAAATGGGGTTGTTGGACTGGGACTAGCTGCTGTTGCGGGATCGGTGTTTTTGTTTGCAGGGAATGGGGGCGTCAAGAAGGTAGAGAAGGGTGTTTTACGAGGAATCTGCCTAGCTGCCCAGGGCTTGCAAAGAGTGGTGAGGGGTTAGAGATAGTATAGGGTGACGAGTGTACGATAGCACAGTGAGTACGAACGATGCGCAGTGGGTCAGTTTAGCAGCCACGAAGTTTGGTACGATGAAAGACAATGAATGATACATTACAAGAAAGCAAACTCCTAGACCCCGAAATCTACGGAGGTATCGAGATATATACGTAGAACACGCTCCGAACCCATAGACCCAGTAACGAACTTACTTGGACACAGCTCAAAGCGCCTCGCCTCAATATCTTCGCAAACGCACCCCTCTCTTCCGTTTCAACTTCGTACCCGCCCTCCTCGACCGTGGCTTTGATACAGAGGACGATTGATGCCTTGCATCATCTACCCCTCAACTCCAACTCCAACTCCAAACTCCAAACCTCAAAACCTATCCCACAAATACTAGCACACTCTACTCTCCCAACTCCCCCCTCACCATCCTCGCAAACACCCCCCTCCTCCGTTTCAACTCGCCATACCCTCCCTCCTCAACCACCCGTCCCTGATCCAGTACAACGACGTGGCTCGCCACGCTCATCATCTCGCGCGCATGCGTGATGATGATGACGGTTGTTTGTTTCTTGGGCGCTTTGCCCTTTGAGCGCCAGCCGCGGGCGCGGAGATAGCCGGGGGATTTGATGTCGGCGTCGAGGTGGTCGCTCGACGCACTCGGACTGATACGATCAGGCTCCTGGTCATTGTTTGAGACGAGACGAGCGACAGTGTCGCGGATTTGACTTGCGGCGACGGGGTCGAGAGCGGACGTTGCTTCATCCAGTATCAAAATCTCCGGCTCCCTGACTAGCGCCCTCGCGATAGCAATCCTCTGGCTCTGTCCCCCGCTCAACGTCGTCCCGCCCGCGCCAACTACCGTGTTGTACCCGCTCGGCAGGGAGTCGATGAACTCGGCAACGCCCGCGGCGTGCGCCGCTCTCCGGATTGCTTCTAATGAGGTTTGTGGCGAGGACGGACTGAGGCCGTAGGATATGTTGGCTGCGATTGTGCCGTTGAAGAGGGTGGGTGTTTGGCTGACGAGCGCGATGCGGGAGCGCAGCGCATGGACATCGTTATTCTTGAGTGGCTGGCCGGCGAGCAGGATATCCTTCACGCCGTTCGTGCTTGAGAGAGAGAATGCCCCGTGGGAGGGGGAGGTAGCGTACAAGCGAAGGAGAAGAGATGCGATGGTGGATTTCCCACTCCCGGATGGGCCGACGATGGCTGTGCAGACGCCGCTGGGGATGGTGAAAGATGTATTATTCAGCACAGTGACGCCGGGACGGGACGGGTATGTGAAAGATACGTCTTTGAAGACGATATCGCCCACTGGCGAGGGTGGTTTGAGGGTTCCGGCGTCTTCGTGCGAGACAGTGGGGAGACGCGCGAGACGCAGCAGCCGCGCCCCGGCGGCACGCGAGATGTTGACTTGTGTCATGTATTGGCTCATTTTTGAGACGTCGCTGATGGAGAGCATTAGGATCATGAAGGTCTCTGTTACGCGGAGCACCGTGTGCGAGCCCGACGCTATGAGCCATGCGCCGAACCAGAAGAGCGCGATTGTGACGAAAAAGGCCGAGGAGTTGAGCAGCCCGAAGACAGAGCCGGAGTATATGGCACGCTTGACGCCGATGTTGACGGCGGTGGCGGCTGCGGCTGAGTACTTCGTGCGGAAGTGGGATTCGAGGTTGAGACAGCGCACTGTGCGGATGTTGACGAAGGTTTCATGGAGCACGTGGCCGACGTTGTCGGCGGCTTCGTTGGCAAGGGTCTCCCAGTGGCTGCTGATCATGTTGTAACCAGTGGTGATGGCGTAGAGGATGGGTCCTGACGCAAGAGCAACAAGGGTTATCTTCCATGATATGGCCAAGCTCCAGATGATGGATATGACTAAGACTAGAAACATGGCGACGAAGATGCCTGTGAAGCGTCCCGGGAGATTGCGAGCTTCCTCAGCAAAATGGTCCAAGGTCTCGGCCAGCCGTGCGATGCTGTTCTCTTCCTTGTCGAAGAACTCGCGAGGCTGTGCCAGTATGCGCCTCATAGCCTCGGTCTTGAGCCCCTGCGTCCAAGACTGCGCGACGCAATCGTACAGGTAGAACATGACGTATTCGGCAAGACCGTCGACAACAGCAAGGCCCAGAATGATCAGGATATACCGAAGCGCCTCTGCCTTGGTGTCTTCGACGGCGTAGAATGTGGAGAGCAGCTGTGAGAATACCCACGCAAAGATGGGCGTCGTGGCGGCGTGAACCAGTGTTGCCAGCATCGCCATGCAGACGGTGAGACGTGATCTCCAATCAATGACCGGCCACACCGTCTTCAGGATGTGAGTGATGGATAGCGAGTCCGTGGGAGGTGGCGGTATGTTCGCAAGCCTCTCGCGACTTAGCTTGGACCGAAGCTGCTTCCGTCTCGATCGCTTCGCGGGCTGGGGGTGATGCGAAGTGCGATCTACCGCGATGGACAGTCGTTTTGGGTAAGCTAAGTGGCAGGACATTGGTCGTGACGACGCTTTGGATAGCGATCTGACATAGTCCTTCTCGCTCATGGAGTACCTCCTGGAAATGGGATCGTTGAGGAGAGTTCGGGATGTGCGCGCGGTATTGAAAGTATTCATCACGGGCGACGTCGGAGATACTGGCGACATGGGTCTCGGGGGAGGTCTTAGCTGCGCTTCTTTTACAGGAGGGAATACATCTTCTTCCTCCCGAGTAAAAGTCTCTTCATAGGTCGCTCTTGACAGTCGCTTGTCTGCTCTGTTGGTGATAGTGTCGGTGAGCGCTCTCGACGGCGAATGTACCTCAGCATGGAAAGATGACAACACGGACTGCCCGAACAAGACAGCCGATAATGGGCGCTTGGTAGGTGGAGGCACCCAGGAGTCTCGGTACAGCGACACAAGCTCATCTTCCTCGTCACCATCCATCTCCTCTCCCGAGTCGAACTCATCATCTGTGTCGACCTTCTTCGCTTCAGGCGATGCAAGGAAAGACTGGAACATGCCAGCTTCCACCTCCAGGTCTTTCCGATAGCCTTCTTGAAGGATTTCCGACTTGTCCAGCAGATAAACAAAGTCGTCTGATTGGATCTGCGTGATATCGTGCGTGATGACGACAGTCGTCCTGCCCTGTCGCCATTCCCGTATACCGTGTAGGACCATGGCCCGGGTAACATAGTCAAGAGCACTCGTCGATTCGTCCAAGATCAACACCGGTGTGTCGCGTATGCGAGCACGCGCCAATGCCATCCGCTGTCTCTGACCCCCGCTGAGAGAACTGCCCTTTGCGCCCAGATGCGTCTCTAGACCTGCTGGGAGACTCTCCACGACAGGCTCTACCATTGCAAAGCTGATTGAATTCTTGATGTCTTCTATCGTCATGATCCCGTTCCGGTCGCCCAGAGCGATGTTGTTGCGAACCGTGTCATCGAACAGAATGCTGTGCTGCTCCACAAGCGTGACATTCTCTCGCAGCCAGTGGACGTCCAATTCGTTAAGTGATACGTGATCTAGAAAGATCTGGCCCGAAGACGGCTGGTAGAAGCGAACCAACAGTTGTCCGAGCGTACTCTTTCCCGAGCCACTCTTGCCGATGACGAAAGTAGTTTCTCCTGCTGGAAAGAAGATTGTCGCATCCTTGAGAGCGATCTCGTCTGTTCGGGTAGGATAAGAGAAGGTGACCTAATCCGTCAGCTGGGCTTCAAAGCTGAGTAGTGTCATGATTGCTTACATGTCTGAACTCGATATCGCCCGGGCATCTCGAAGGCTTGAGCTCTCCCTGCCGCTCGTGTGACGCGTCGTCTCTGGACATCTGCTCCATCATCGCTCGAAGTCGCGAGCCAGAGACCTTGCCCTTCTGCATCACGATGAACTGCGGCAGGAACCCGGTGATGCCTCCTATTGCCAGCAAAGCTGCCCAGAATGTAGTGATCACGCTGCTGATGTCGAGCTTCCCAGTTCTGATCAGGTAGTATCCGTAGGCGAAGCCTTGGACGAAGACTGTGAAGGTGAAGAACTGTATCAAGCCGATTTGCATGGATCGCAGGTTCGCTACGCGCTTGTATAAGGTTGCTGCAAGCGAGGTAGACTTGGTGAATGCCCGTAGCTCGTAGCTTTGACCGTTATAACATTTGACCGCCTCGATGCTCTGTATGGCATTGGTGATGTACTTCAACGCCGTTCGAAGCTGGGAAGCTTGCTCATGTGTTCGTGCGCTGAGCCGCTTCGACAGGTAAGCTTCCGCAAGGTAGATGATGGGTACTGTGCAGATCACAACAAGAGTTAGACTCCAAGAAGAGTAGAAGGCGACGCATATTGCTACAATCGCTGCTATCCCGCACTGCAGCCCTTCACCGAGCGGTGCCGAGACTGAAAGCTGCAGGTCGCGGATTTGCCTAGCAATAATTTAGCTCAATAAAGGCAAGATGAAGTGTGGCTACTCACATCTGGATCGTCGGAAGAAACGCAGCGATGCCACTTTCGCGCATGTCGTACCATGTGATGTCCTTCCGGATGAGCACGTCGAAGATCCTAGTCCTTGCACTCTTCGCTTGTAGCTCGCCAAACAGTAAAAAGAGGAAGAAGAAGGCGCTGTTGAGGACCCAGCTTGCGGCAGCGATGCCGGTCATAATAACGCAGAGCCGTGTGATTTCGCTCAGCAGTTCGTCGCTGTCAGTCTTGCCAGCGCCGTAATCTGAATACGCACCAAAGATGCGCCCATACATGATGGAGAAGATGGGCAGTGTAGCCGCCGCCGCAGCTGCACTTGCGAGAGCGCTGATCAACACCGCGATGTGACTGGTGGTCGTAAATCCAAAGAGGGCCTTCCAACCGACCTGCGCGGCATACTCCTGTTCGTCGTCGGCTTGTGTGGTGATTTGTTCGTCTTTTCCAGAACGATCAGACGGTGCAGGCGTCGCCATGGTGGCTGATGGAGACGTGGTGTCGGTGAAAGAGCGTCGAGGGTCAGATCTGGAGGGAACAGTGAGGGCGAGGTGATGCAACTAGAATAGTAAGTGAAGACAAGGAATTACTATGTTTGGCATAGCACAGCCCTGTGCATGCTAGCCGGCGCATTCGTGATATCTCAAAGGGCTGAGTGCGTCTGTCACTTTGTTCGACCTTGCTATTGTTCTTGCAACTGGACCGCTGATGAGTGTCAACCCAACAACCTCATCACCGTCCCCGCACGCCACTCTGCGTGTAGTATCAGAATTGCTGCATCGAGACGAGGTTGGAGAACAGTAGTGCGAGGAAACCAATATTTACGTGAATTCGTTAGATGTCATCTGGCGCAGCAGGTGTGCTTGAGACAAGCGACATATATGAGCTCCTCAGCACAAACACCAGCACCACTATCTACTACTTCTCTTGATCGACAAGGCCGGACAGGGACACAGCAGTCCGAGCGAGCGGGCGAGAAAGATTACGGTATACGGTCGTCCGTATGTGGTGGCGGCTCGCTGCATACGGCGTGACTAGTGTATCAAAACGGACGAGATGCAGTCCACAGCCGAGAATGCAGGACGCAGTGCACCCTTTGTACGGCGTCGGGGAGCAGGTCATGTCGGACCGGCGGCATTGTCTATTTGCCCTGGTGCGCCTGCTCGTAGACCCAGTCGTTGAGGCCCTGGCGGTTGCTGCGGGGGTCAGCTGCATGCTTCTAGTGTCTCTAACGCTTGAAGCTGCTAGCGCTTCTAGAATCCGACTCACCGCGCAATCTCAATGGCGTAGAACTGCATGCGCACGGCAAAGATGGTGCCCTCCTGGGTGTAGTCGGTCTTCGGGCTCGCGCGGACCATGGCGCCGAAGTTGAAGTCCTCGATCTTCTTATCGTACACGTTGATGAAGTTGCGCCACTTCTCCTTGCCGGCCTTGCTCTTCATGTCGTCTTCGTTGATGGTCGCCGTCGCGTCCCAGTCGGGGAAGTCCTTCTGGAAGTGCTCGTAGATCTCGTCGTCGATCTTGGTGAGCCGCAGCGTCGAGCCCTTGACCTTCTCGAGGATGTTCCAGTACGTCTCCATGTGCTGGACGACTGCGGCCGTCAGTATGTGCCTCTCTCGGGTATGTGAATGCGCGCACCCTTCACCGCGAACTGCTTCTCGATGTCCTCAAAGTTGTCCGCATGCTCTGCGTCGAGCGGCACGCCGGGCTGGCCGAGAGACATGTTGGTGTATGCGATGGTATTCGGTGGGTGGCCGGGTCTGCGAAAGTATTGTGACTGTGTGAGACGTATTGGGCGCAAAGTACGTCGGCAACGTAAATTTCGTGTCAAAAGTCCGCAGCTTCGTCATTGCGCCCCGCGCCACATTTCGGGCAGCTGCAGGTGCGGGGCTGACTGAACACCAAAATTCCACCACCTCTCTCCGATAGCGTTGCTCGCCAATGTCACCCACACTTCACGTGAGTCTTGGGCGACTCATCCAGAAGAGTACCGCTGACGGCTCAGCATGAATGCACTCGTGTACCCGTGACCGCGTTGGCGTCCTGCGGCGTGCTCCTGATCGCTGCAGAAGGGCCATATCTGCGATTCTACCACGCTAAGACTTCCGAGTTCATCGCGTCCAAACGCGTCTTCAACGCACAGGCCGTTCATGGCATATCCGTCTATGCTGAAGACATAGCCAATGTGACCAAGCTCGTCGTTTGGGGCGGACGTCTTGTCCGAGCCCTCCGCCTCAATGCTTCAATAAACGGCCCTGCGGATGAGCCTCTGTCTCTATGTTTATCTAACGTGGTGAAAGCACCAGACTGGATTCTCGACCTTGCACCTCGCATGAGCAGTCTAGACGATGAGGACGTGTACAACCAGGGCATCTGTGCTGCTGTCACAGCTCACAACGCTCTCCTTGAGATCACCATACTGCACCAGAACAGTGCAGATTCCCAGCCAGGGTAGGTCACACGGTCTTGTCTTTGGGATCTTTCCTAGAGCGAGGATGTGTACTGACGAGTAGACAGCTTCCTAAACATCAGCATGTCCGAGCTGACGGCAAGCTCACGGTCCATTCTGTATTCTGCTCATCTCCTCTGGGAGTCTTCCAATTGTATACTCGTTGCTGCCGGCACAGCATTTGGCGAGATCATGTATTGGTCATGGACTAAGTCGAGTGCAGGCGAAGCACACGCTCAGATCCATCAAGTCTTCCTTGGCCATGAAGGTTCGATATTCGATGTTCGTATCTCGCAAGAGCTGCAGCGCGGATGCTGCGGCAATCTAAAGCGAGTCATTGCTTCCTGCAGTGACGACCGGACGATCCGTCTTTGGGATGTCTCAGATGCAGACGTCAATGCCAATGATCAGGAAGGAGACCTTGGATCGGATGCACAGCGAACACGCCATACCGGCTTCAGCGTTGCAGCCGCTGACGAGAAGCCTGAGACATCGAATTGTCTTGCGATCGGGTGGGGCCACACGTCGCGAGTATGGAGAATTCGATTCCTGGAGTCTTCGCCCTGCGACGGTGCGTTGAGTCTCCTCTCCGCCGGCGAGGATGCTACCTCGCGGACATGGAAGCTTGTAGCCAGCACCGAGAAAGGAGACGGTCTGCCATGCACCTTGCACCAAATTGACTGCTCTGCTTATCATAATGGTAAGAACATGTGGTCGGTCGCTGCATATCGCCCAACCACCAATTCTGTTCGCGTCGCATCTGGTGCTGCTGATGGCAAGCTTGCGACATACCGGCTTGCGGGTGCGCCCCAGCAGGCCGACGACCAAGGTACCTCGGTCGCGGAGTATACTCTGCAAGATCTGATCCACATGGCGGAGCCCTCGATCGCAGGCGACGGTATCTCAAACTCCACAAAGGTCTCGAAGAAGGGCGACTCGATCAGGAGCTACTGCTTCATCTCCGACAAGACGTTCTTACTGATCACCAATACCGGCAAAGTCTTGGTCGGATCGTTCCGCCCGCCATCGCACTCCAAGCTCAGCAGTAGCCTCACGAACTCACTCCTCGTCGATAAACTCGAAGACCTATCGGGCTACTCAACTTGTACCGGCAATGCCGCCCATGAGGTTGCGTTCCTGGCAGGCACGAAGGGCAGCATCTACATGTACTCTGCAGGAGACTCAAGCTTGAAGAAAATCCATGCTGTCACCGGAAAGGTCGGCGCCTTGTTTGTTACAGATACACAGTCTTCTGAAGGGCGGAAGCAGCTTGCACTGTTGATTACATTGGTCGGGCAGAAGCACTCACAGCTGCTATTCGTCGACGTCTCATCGGATCTGTCGCAGCCGAGTTCGGAAGCACTGTCTGTACCCGTCTCGGAGATCCTGACAGGATCGACCATGACCAGTATGGCACTCGTGGTCGCGGGCCCAGGATCGTCGACACTCCTTGTAGGCTGTCGCCGTGGATCTATTGCTTTGTACGACGTCCCGCGGAATACCCCAGGAGCAGAAGCTTCTCTCTTCAGGACCATCGACAAAGTCCATGGAGTCGAAACAGTCACTGGATTGATGTTCCGCGCCTCTTCAGAAAATGCTTCAATCGGACACTTATACTCCGTCGGTCGTAACGGCTGTCTCGCTATCCACGCCGTCGACATACCCAGAAACACCACCACCCTGATCCACAATCTGACCCTACCAATCGGACCCAACATCGAAGGCCTATACACCTGGCAAGACCGCTTATTATTGCACGGCTTCTCCAGCAAGAAATGGGTTCTCTACGACCTCACCTCCCACGAAGAAGTCATGAGCATCGAAACAGGCGGCGCACATCGAAGCTGGGCATTCCAGCCAACATCCTCCTCCTCCTCCTCCTCCTCCTCCTCGGCCCTGGGCGGATCGCTCGTCTGGGCCCGAACAGCCAGCTTACACATCTGCAGCCAATCCGCCTCGAACCACACTGTCCTGCGCTCCGGCGGCCACGGGCGCGAAATAAAAGCGCTTGCCATTTCGCCCCCGATCTTGACATGCGAGGGTGAAAAGGGAAGGACGCTGATCGCCACCGGCGCAGAAGACACGGATATCAAGCTCTTCACCTACGAAAAAGGCGAGCTGGTGTGCAAACAAACGCTGCGCAAGCATACGACAGGTATCCAGCACCTGGCGTGGTCCGACGACGGCGCGTACTTGTTCAGCAGCGCCGGTAATGAAGAATTTTATGCATGGCGCGTCCGATCTCTCCCCAGCTCCGACATCGACATCGGGGTTGTCTGCGAGGCAGTCTACGCCCCGGAAAGCGAGGAGCAGGATCTACGAATTTTGAGCTTTGACGTTGCTTGTCATGACGATTCCTACACCATCGCCCTCGTGTTCTCGGATTCAAGCGTGAAGGTATGTCGCTCTCCCTCCCTCATTCCTTGCTCCTTACTCCTTACTGCGTTTGCCTGGTATATTGGTGGTCGACGTTGACAATGCAGATGCACACATACTCCCCTACCCAGACGCCGCGCTGGCGCCCCCTCGCGGCAGGTATATACGCGACATCGTGCTTGACACAAGCGTCTCTCCTCTCGCGCGAGCTGCTTGTAACGGCGGGTACGGATGGACATGTGGTGTTCTGGCCGAATCCTGAACCGCAGGTGCAAGAGCAGGAATCAGCACAACTGAGGTGGGGAACAAGACTCCAGATCCATCAGAATAACGTGCAGACAATGGCGACTCACTCTACATCCCGAGGGGTGTTGCTTGTTTCCGGCGGCGACGACGGGGGACTTGGGTTTGTGCTCGTTCGTCCTAACGCAAGTTCAGCTCCTGGGACTGCTGTCGAACAGACTGTGTCTGAGACTGACATTACTGGGATTGGGAAATCAGTGAACAACGCGAGCTCCGCAGGCTACGCTCACCCGCCAATCCTACTCCCCCGCGCGCACGCCAGCGCCGTGACCGCGTGTGCGATATTCACCCGGAGCGAAACGACGAGAGATGAGATCTTCGTTCTCACAGCCGGCAACGACGAGTGGGTGCGGCTATGGCTTGTCACCATGAACATGAACACTCCTTCCCCCTCCCCTTCCTCTTCGTCGTCCTCTTCTTTGGACGGGGATGAGAACAACGCAGTCAGCGTCCAGCGCCTCTGCAGGTGCAAGACCAGCGTCGCGGACGTATCCAGCATGGCAGTCCTGTCTTCCGACGATATAGGGGCGAAGGTGCTGGTTTGTGGTGTAGGGATGGAGGTCTTGCGGGTGGAATACGCGGGTGAGACTGATGAAATACGAGCATGAACAGATGTGTGCGGTGGTTTAATTTGTTGCATCCAGATGCAAAGAAAGTTCGAGAACGAGCCTCTTGACGCGAAGCGACGAAGAAGTTCAGAATAAGTCGTTGCTGATGCGTGATTTGCACTATCGTCCTGCTACGAACGTGTCAAGAATCGCGTACGACAATCTAGAGTTGCGGAGGAATTTACAGAGCTTGTGGCGTGATGCTCAATTCCATGATGTCGCAAGCGAACAGCGTGTTCTCGTATAACCAATAACATGTTCTTGTATAGCAACAAAGACTGATAGGATTCGCAGTATGCCCTGAGTTCGTACCCAGCGCTTTCCTACAACGTTGAGGGGTCTCGCGAGACAACAGCTAGCGTGCGGTCAAAATGTGGAGCCTTCGAAAGCTTGACCAAAACCACGAAGTAGGCGTACACTAAGTGGGATGTCTGGCAGATGTCAAGACGGCAATGCACGATGATGTCAACGCAGGAGTGCGAGGCAGGGAACCAACGATAGTTGGGCGGCAGCCGACACTCGGTGACAAGATATGAGAGCACAGTCACATGCCGAAGAGGCTGGTTGATGGCGATCTCTTTGTTGAAGTGGTTGGAGATGTCAGTGCTGTGTCAGTGCTGCGCAAGGCTTAGGCTTCACCGCCAATCGGGCGAACATCATCGCTCACCAGGAATGCCTTCTCGCACAAGATGTCTCAGATTCGCGACTTGAGCGATCTGGAGACGTGCGCGTGGGAAAGTGAGCAGACGCTGCAGTGGTGGATGCGGATGCACTGTGACGACTTGTTCCCTGTCGATTATGAGGCTGCATTGCATTTGCCGCCTCCAATGACAAGCGGAGGATGCCAGTCTTCGCCTGATCGCAGTGTCGAACCCCACGGGGCTGTTGCACTCGGCAATAATCTAGCGGTGAAGATTGAACAAAGCCGAAGCAGAAAAGTAGTGCAGTCGCACTGCATGGAACGGCAGTCGAGGAAGCGACACTTAGCAGTAACGGTTGGGTCTAGGCTACGAGAATGCGCGGCGCGCAGCAAGGCCAATGACAGTGGCGTGAAAATTTCGTCTGGTGGTGTGGTCAGTTCGATCGTGCGATCTGTCAATCACTGTATGTAGCGTGAGTGAGGGGTCGTCGTGGTGTTGAGGGGCAGAGACAGCCTTGTCCTGCTCGGAGATTCGCCTAGCAGGGATCAGATTGCTGATTTCCGTCTGTCACGAGAAAGGCAAGTGGGGTCATAGGAACTTTATCGAAACGTGCGCGCGATGGACGCCCGCATCAGCATGGTCTGAGTTGCGGGAAGATGGGAGCAGACATGCTGCGAACCATGCTCTCCATCCAGTATGGCGATCCGCCGCTTGCTGAGGTGTCTGTGGCACGAGTTTGCTCGACTGCTTTCTTGCTGGTGGCAGCTAATCTCAAAAGCTGCAAATGGGCGCCGCGAGCACCCTTGTAGACACCGTTGGTCTGTGCTAGCGAATACGCAAGCCATGAATGGTGTCGGTTGACGGAGAAGGATTGAAGGGTCCGGCGCTACCATAAATGTTTGATATCTAAGCCCTGTGTTACTCGATTCGCGTATCAGCGAGCAGCGCGGTAGCCGCAGGATTGGAAAGAGTCAGATGAGCACTCTCGTGGACTTCCCTTTGAGGAATGTCTGGAGCGCTCTGGATGTAGAGGGGAGACGCCCGCGAACGCTGACTGCTGCAAGATTGAGGCGTGCAGCGAGGTTCAGGTCAGATTGATGGACGTCGGCGGGCGCGGATGCAAGGGTCCCACAGTGAGCCACCAAACTGACCTGACTCGGCGGCACGTTCAAGATTGCCTCATGTGCTCATGATGCACGGCCTGTGCGACAACAGCTTGACCACCATTGTGACCGTGTGTCGCAGAGCTGTTGAGCAAAGTGGAGCGTCGCTATTTCCATGCGCAAAAGCTTTGCGTGCAATCTCTTGACGAGCAGCAAGGTGAGCACTGAGCAGCAGCATTATCGTGCTGCCGCTGCCGTCAGGCTTGACAATGGTCTCGTCCTGGTTTCCCCCGAGCGGTAGGCCTCGCATCTGACATGCGGTTAGCGCATCTGCATTCGGCGCAACCCTTCGAAGAAAGCCATGGCTGGGGAATCCATCACGACATCCTTCGGTGAGCACCTTCCGCATGCTGCGATTGCACAGCATGCAGCGGCGCAAGATGGTCGCTTGCTCTGCTCTCGTCGCGCTTGCATTGCGACGGAGCACAACGAGGCAGTCTTGGTCGAAAAGATTTGAGTAATTGAGGAGGCTCATTGATGCCCACGATACCTGATCTTGGAGTCGCAGCAGCCTGAGATCCGAGCGCAGAGGGTGCCGACAAGGGTGCCGACTTAGCGCGTTATGGCTGCAATGGCTCGCCTTGACCAACCAATTGCATGCCCAAAGGGTCCTGAAGGCTTGGTTGTTTATCGAGAGCCTGCTTGCTGTGATGCTGCCTTTGGGCTGACCTGTTGCTCGTGGTGTGGTGTTCTTGTCTTGGAGTACTGAAGACCTCCACGCTTCCACTTCGCTGCACTACTTTGTACTGCTCTGCACTCGAGCTATCGAACGTTGGACGCGACCCCGGTCGTGTTGCGCAAGCCTTGTCGTCGAGCCCCTCCAGATCGCTCGGGAGGTCTGAACACGGCAGACCGAAAAGACATCTAATTTCTTGACACGGCCCTCACCAGCGCCTCTGTTCATATTGTAAACAACGCGCTCCCCTGCGCTGCTCCAGCGCCGACGCCCTCCCTTCTGGCACCCTGCTGCATTGACGAGCGCGTGCATCGGGCTGTCCTTTTTCTTCCTGACCAGTGTTGCGGGCGCAGTTCGGACTCTCGTGCATCTCCTGCACGAACCTGCACCTCTCTTTGGCCCACCGCTGGAACACGCAGCTTAGCTGCTTCTTCTGTACCACCCGCCGCCTCCAGTGGGCTGTCTTTCCGTGCGCCGCCGCTGCATAATATCTGGCTCGCTGCCAGAGTAATTTTCTCGTTACCTAGGTCTCCTTACCTAGGGCATCAGGAGGAGGTCAAACGGTATGTACCTCGAGGCTGCGCGGCCAACCCCACCGAGAGCCCTGCCAAGATTTACAGACAGCAACCATGTCCTGCGGCAACTGCGCTCGCTGTCTCAGCAGTCTGTTTTCACTGCTGACTGTCTGCGCAGTCTATCGGTGAATCGTCTCACGACGTAGCCGCTCTGCAAAGGCCTCGCAACACACGTACTGAGCGAGTACCGCCTCGACCTCGGAGTCCTCCCCAAAGGCCCTACGATAACGGCCGCCCCTCCATATCTCCCACCCACGTACACTCTCAGAGCTCTATATGCAGTCGGTGTCTGCTAGCTATAAATCATGGACACAGAGGATGGACAGGTTTTCATAAGAGTGCGTGTGGTTTCCAAATGTGCACACAAGCCCGATACTGATATGCTGCAGAACTTGGCGTACTTTGTACGAACCCACGAGAAAGCTCTCGCAAATGCACTGCAATTGCAGCGACAGGCCCCCAAGCATGAGCGAAGCAATTCCCTCTCTCCCACCTCCCCGACGAGTCCTTCAAGCCCCCCAGCCTCCTCCTCTTCCAGTGTCTGGGCTGCCGCGCTCTCGCTGCCATCGCTGACCTTCACCTCCCCGACGATCAAGCCCGCGAAGTTAACCCTGACACCGCACCACCTGTTCTACTTGCTGTCGCGATTCGAGGATACAGGCATTCCCGTAGGACCTATGAACGTTCGCCTGGAGAACATCCACACTGATGCTTCGCCTACGAACTATGTATCCTTCCTCAGCAATACCCAGCGTCACAGGCAGAAGAATTCGGACGGCAACTCGATCCACTCGGTATCCAGCGTGCGCAGCGTCATGTCCGGCATGTCGTCACTCTGGTCGAGTCTGCGCATTGGTTCCAACAGTGCAGCCAAGGCCGAGAAGCAGAAGGCGCTGCTCCAGGAGGACCTGCGATACCTCTACTCTGCGTTCACCAAGATTCCGTGCTTGCGACTAGCTCCAGACCACAAGGCTCGTCTGATCGCGGGGTACGAGGAGTTCCCCTTCGATACCGCTGTGCCTCTGTTCGCTTTCAAGAATGTCACGGCGCTAGAGATCTACGATGTTGATTTCCGCCAGTTCTATGGCTGGGATAGGCTTGCCGAGAATCTTCGCAGTCTTACTGTCAAGCGAGCAGGTGTCGACGACCCTGCTGATTTGCTCATCAACATTGTCTTGGACGACATTGACAAGCGTCGTAGACGTTCCGCTAAAGCACCTCAGTCCCCGGCGCCATGGCCCACGACAAGCCCCACAGCAAGACACGCCCACCTGGCCCGATCTGAGGAGTCGCCGCCCTCCTCGCCCAATGCTTCTAGCAAGCAAGGATCCAGCCCCAGGAACTCCGATGTCATGCGAGACTACCCTAGCAAAGTGCCTGCGACACAACGCCAGCGAAGCAACTCGCCCACTCGACCGACCAGCTCTCGACACGGCTCGAGCCATACTCATGGCCACGGAAGGAGTTCTGCCCCCAACTACAGGCGGTCATCAGGGAGCTCGGCGTCTAGCGTTCGGTCGAACACTCCGAGAGGAAGCTCGTCCAACCTGCTCTCCCTGGGTTGGTTTCCATCGACAAAGTGGCGCTTCCTGAGACATTTGAGTCTTGCGGACAACGCCCTCACGAACATAACCCCTCAAAGCCTTGCGCCGCTCACGAACACCTTGCAGTCGCTCGATCTCTCTGCCAACCTCTTCAGCGAGATTCCAGATAGTCTGGCTACTTTGACAAGCCTGCGCGCACTCAACCTGTCGAACTGCATGATCGAAGGCTTGCAGTCTCTGGGTCGCAACCCTTTGCCCGCGATCACTACCCTGAATCTGCGGTCCAACCGTCTGTCCTCCTTGGCTGGTATTGAGCGTTTGTTGTCCCTCGAACGGGTTGACTTCAGGGATAATAACCTGAGCGACCCTACCGAACTCGCACGGCTTACTATCATCCCTGACATCACCGAGATCTACGTCCACCGCAACCCTTTCTGCAAATCCTACCCCAACTACCGTGTCACCATCTTCAATCTGTTCCGCAAGACACCTGGTTATACCGAGGACGTCATAATTGACTCTACAGGGCCAAGTAATGCCGAAAAAAAGCAGCTGGTCGATCGCGCACCTGAACTTCCGGGTGTTCCCGTTGTCAAGCCACCAGTCGAAGACGACATGCCACCGCCCCATGTTCCGCCGAAGGTCGTCAAGGCCATCGATTCCACAGTCGAGGACCCAGACCGTCTGAGGCGCTCTGGCTCACTGCAACGTCAGAAGAGCACGCGCAGCTCGCAGGCCACAGCAGGTTCAATGAGGAAGAAGAAGGGCCCTAAGCGGAGGATCGTGGAGCTGTCACAAGCTGAGCAACTACAACAATCGGCTGCCTCTGGTCTCACCGGATTCTCGTACGACGACACAGCTCCAAGGACACCGCCTAGGATACAAAAGGCTACTGCGGAAGTCACACAACCAGCCAAACCGCTCTTCGAAGAGCCACAGAAAGAAACGGTCACCGGCGATCCTGTAAAGCGACCATCTCTAGATGAGCGAGTCGTAATAGACAGCACCCATACCACCCACCAGCTATTACCGCCTATCGATACCTCGACCAACAGCAAAGCCCCCCAGCTGCCCGAGCAGGAGTTCGACGTCAGCAATGATTTGTACAAGAAGAAGATCGAGGCGCTTCGAGAAGACTTTGGCAACACCTGGTTGACGGCATTGGGTGACGAAAGCTGGGACTCTGCGGCATCAGGCCTGTCACCAGATCGCGGCTACGCCTCACCTACCATACGACCCGCGATACCCCGGACACCTAGCCAGGGCATCGTCTCAGGCGGTCGCACATTGGGCTGATCTTCCAGCCCAATGATCTAATCACTTTTGCGATACCCAAAAGATTTCTCTTTTCTATTCCCAGATCTGCGTCAGGCGCTGGCAGACTACTATGGTTCTTGTCGTATTTCTGCTGTTTCAGTTCACGCAGATCATCTCTCTCTTGCATGGCGTTGGTCGGAATGCTTTTGAGGACTTGAGCGCCTGCGTCACGCTCGTTGTTCTTCCGCGTTTGCTCTCATCTACATCGATACACCGGCGGCATTCTCATCCCCAAAAAGGCTGGCTGTGCTTGCATTTCCTGCGCGGTTCACGGACCTGTTATGACCTGTCTTTGTATCATTAATCATCTCACGGCGTTGTTTGGGCTTGGAAGACTCTCTGCTTTGTTTTGCAATCATGGCTCATCTAGCTTGGCTCATGAGCAACGAAGGCGTTGTTTGACTTATTGCATAATGAAGAGCGGACAGTTGGACACAATCTTAGGTAGCTGCAAGTCGAATGCGACGATGATTTCCATGTTGAGATTGAGATCTTCACCATTGCGCGTAATAGCACGTGACGCTTACATTCACTCGAACTGTGTGAAGCTGGAAGGATGATGTGTGACATGTACGCATTGACGTATGTTGGGGAGCTGAAACAGTCTGTACAGTGATATCACCGCATTGGCGCACAAAAATACTCGGGTGGTAAAGGGACGCGCCGAGCTTGCCTACAGACCCGGTGCCCAAGCCTAGAACAAGACATAGTCGGTATCTGGAACACTGTCAGACGCGGCCGTGAGCAGTCGCATAGTCAATCCATAGTGTTTCGTGGCATTTGTAGAAAGAAGATGATGCTGTGCTTGCCGACGACTCGCGAGTGCACAGGAATGCACATGTGTAGACGTTGGGTCGAGCTCGCTGTAACGCGCGTGAGTGGGCGGTGCTGCACAGGGTGATGACAGAGCGCTTGGGTGATTAATGCAAGCCCTGCTCCCCAAACACCTGGCTCACTCCTCTCGGATTCAGACACTCTTCACTCGTCTCTGCCACAGCCGACAGAACACTCTTGAGTATCTGCGATTGCTTGCCTCGTCGTCGGCCGCGCGTTCTCAGTCAGGTTAGCCTCGTACTTCTCTGCCAAGCTAGCCCCAAGGACGAAACAATCCAGGCAAAACTACTACACGGCGACGCTCTACCACTCGCACCACCCACCTGCCCCGACTTTCGAGTAGCAAAGCTTTCTTACGCACTTCTCTACCGTGCAGCATCGAGCATCACTTCGCAGCATCCGCCTCTTGACCCCGCATCCCACGTCGCAGCCAGGCGGTGAGGTCCCGTCCCTCAGCATCCCACTCGACAGCGTTCGGCCACAACAACGCCTCAGCGCCCCGCTCCCATTGCGCCTTCAACCGCCCGCCGCACCACCAGCGCAGGTATACTCTTGAGCACGTGCACAATTGACGACCCCGACTCGCGAGTCACTCTTAGCGTCGAGTAGACCCAGCACTGCCGCAAGGCGTCTCTGAGGGGCTTCGAGCCATTCTCCATACAGCGCCCACCGCTAGCACCAGCGTCTACACGGACCGGCCCATCTGCACCTGAGGTACGTTGCACTCCTGCCCGCTGCCCTGCATGTACATCCGGAGTGCGCGCCAGAGCAGCCTGGCAACGACGGGCCACGGCAACGCGGCCTCGCGTCTGCAGAGCTCCTCACGCTAACAGTATACCTCCAGGGAACAGAACTTTCGAGTCAACGCGCTCTTTCTCTCCGACCCCACCCGCGCGAGGTTCTCCCTTGCTCCCTCCATATTCTACACCAAGCCAGTAGCAAGTCACAGCTATGGCCGAAAACGAGGTAGATCTCGACTCTATTATAGACCGCCTCCTCGAGGTCAGGGGCAGCAGGCCCGGCAAGCAGGTACAGCTGCTCGAGACTGAGATCCGTTATCTGTGCACCAAGGCGCGTGAGATCTTCATCTCGCAGCCCATCCTCCTCGAGCTCGAGGCACCCATCAAGGTCAGTGGTGCTTAGTACATCTAAAGACTTTGCTGATAACGGTTAGATCTGCGGAGATATTCACGGCCAGTACTACGATTTGCTCCGTCTCTTCGAATATGGCGGCTTCCCCCCTGAGGCCAACTACCTCTTCCTCGGTGACTACGTCGACCGTGGTAAGCAGTCGCTAGAGACCATCTGCCTGCTTCTCGCATACAAGATCAAGTACCCCGAGAATTTCTTCATCCTCCGCGGCAACCACGAGTGCGCCTCGATCAACCGTATCTACGGCTTCTACGACGAGTGCAAGCGAAGATACAACATCAAGCTGTGGAAGACATTCACCGACTGCTTCAACTGCCTGCCCATCGCTGCCATCATCGACGAGAAGATCTTCACCATGCACGGTGGTCTCAGCCCTGACCTGAACTCTATGGAGCAGATCAGGCGGGTCATGCGACCCACTGATGTGAGTGTCTTGGAGTCCTTCTGATGGCTCATGTATACTGACTTCACAGATCCCTGACTGCGGTCTTCTCTGCGATCTCCTGTGGTCCGACCCAGACAAGGATATCACCGGCTGGAGCGAAAACGACAGAGGTGTCAGCTTCACATTCGGTCCTGACGTTGTATCGCGCTTCCTGCAAAAACACGACATGGACCTGATATGCCGTGCCCATCAGGTCGTCGAAGACGGCTACGAGTTCTTCTCGAAGCGCCAACTCGTCACATTGTTCAGTGCGCCCAACTACTGTGGAGAATTTGACAATGCAGGTGCGATGATGAGCGTCGACGAGAGCTTGCTGTGCTCCTTCCAGGTACGTTTTGAGGTATTTAAACCAGGAACCGTGACTAACTGTCAATCAGATCCTGAAACCCGCCGAAAAGAAACAAAAGTATGTACCCAAATTCAGCGCCCGCGGACAGTCGGGTCCTCATAGCAGAGGAGCCTGAGATTTCATTTCTTCAACTACACATTCAGAACACATACCAACAATCATTACAGCAGGTTCGGCCGCCGATAGACGCGACATTTCGACAGCTCCGAGTCCCGACGTCGATCTACCTTTGCGAGTCCGACCCCAGCATATTCGAAATCGCTTTCGCGCCCATGGCAACCCACTTACTCTTCGACATTTGTACACGACACCCTGTAACGAACACCACGAGCTGTCTCGAACACAACTGGCGCTCTAGACGGTCTTTCGCGCTTCGCTTTGCCTCTCGTCCTCGCCGGCGAAACAAGAGGTTAAATGGTCCGAGGTCGTTTGCTGTGTTCAGGAGGACGGAAAACGGACATGACTTACGGCTGCGCTACGATCACGGCTGTCACACAGCTACGATTTTGCACGGTTCTCTCGATATGTTGACATTCTTGATATGGGTTGCGCAATGGGGGAGCATTTGGGAGTCTCATGGGTGGGCCTCATCAGCGGGCTTGTTTCTACGTTCGGTCGTGGCCCGGACGAGGCTTCAACACTCGATTGATAGTGTCTGTCATTTCTTTGCTTTGTCGCGTTCATCAATCAATGACCAAACCTGTGGGGATGTAAGCTATGGAAGCGGTTCACGCGTATGCATCCTTTGATATGCGCTTGGGTGCCTCTCGTGTTCTCATCATGCCGGGTGCCGTGCTTCACAGGGTTTCTTTGCCGTCAGACAGGTCGCCAATTTCTCTTTCCATGCAATGCAATATCTTACCCCGTCCGTTGACGTCTGAACCTGTTCTGACCACTCCGCAAATTTGTGCTCGCAATCCTCAACGCCGATCACGTACAAGCCTCACTACCATCCTGCCGGTACCCCGACCTCTTTGCGTGCGTCCCGTCCTGAAGACCTGCTCAGGATGGACTCAAAGCGTAATGAGTTTCTTTCTAGTCTGAGCAGAGAGCCAGGTGAGGTGCGAACACGTGCGCTGTCGAACACGATACTCCACGTCCTTGATGCACTCCACGACCCTTTCTCAGGTCGCTGTCTTGGTGCACTGACTGACGTGGAGACACATCAGGCACGCGCATAGATATGTAATAGATCTTCTAGGATTGCAGAAGGCATGTTGATGTTGTGGCAATGTTTTGACTGAGTATCTTGGTGGTTATCACAGGATTCGTGGCCGCTTTGGAGAGAGCGGAAATATGGTTTGGCGTGAAGGAGGTTCGGGGCATGGCAGACAAAGGGTGGAGTAGGGCAGAGCATACGAAGATCTTGCAATACCTTAACAGGTCGATTTCGGCTACTGACTGCCTTTCGAGAGATTTCAAAGCTTAGAGTCGTATACAAGTCGTTGTCGAAGGCTCTCTTCTATCGGCATCCACATGCTGAAGTACTCCACGTTTTGGTGAAGATATAAAGAGGACATGGATGTCTGTCTGCGTAGTTTCAGGGAGAAGCAGGATGCTGAACATCAGTCTTGAATTGCATGCTTTTGGACAGAGGAGGGCAAACGACATGGCGTTGTGGTCAATGAGTTTTGGTACCGATAAACAGCCAACGTTAGAACTGTAGAAAGGTAGGAGCAGACACTTCTATAGAAAGTGCGGCAAACGACATGACGTGCTGATCGCGTATAGAGAAGGGGCAGAGAGTCGGACATCGTATTGCACTTCGTGGTTTTGTGTAGGCAGACGAAGGAGCACACACGGGGCCGCGATGTTGGTATTTTGGACCGATACCACAGCTAGAGATGAGAGCTGACTGGAGAATAATCTGGCCCTCATGTAAGGCACAGAAGATTTGAAGTGGCGATGTAGGTAACGCAGAGCGAAAGGACCAGGAGACATGGGCTTGATCGTTGTTCCATTTGGCAGAGACGAGAACGAGCAAGACATGACTCATGAGCAGTTACGTTTTGGACTTGTCAAGGACAGAATGATGAGAAGAAATACAAGTGGCAAAGATTTTAGCTTATGCATGTATAGCGTACTGTGGAGGCATACGGAGTCCCAAATCCACACAGGATACGTCAGACATAGCAGAATGCTCATTTTGATTCGACGAAAAGTTCAGCAAGCATGTTGTTCTCATAGATCTTCGAGGGTTATACCGGGACAAGGAAGATGCACATCCGAGTCGTTTACGTTGCCGCTCATGAGCGAGGATACGAACTTCCAATGATCTTTTAGGAACTGGTGAATGGTAGAGCGGCACATGTAGACCATTTTTGTACATTTTGAGTTGCGTTAGCAACAATTGACTCACTGAGAAGCTGTTCTGTGTCGAAGGCAAGGTCATCAATTGAGTCTCAAGAGATTTTAGCCAACAGAGGGCAGGATGGGTAGAATTATGTGTTTCTTGGATAAAGAGCAGAGTTTGTGAATGCAGAAAATGGCACACTGATCAGACTCATATAATGCACTGAGCACAGGCTAGTCCTGGATGATGTACTTAGTTGAGAAGGACACCAGAACAGGGAAGCCTTACGCGGAATGCTTATTTTACGGGGACAGAGCCACATGAGCTCTGGGAATCTAAAAATCGAGAAAGAGGAAGCGGCCCATAGACTATATAGTCTCTAGCTTTTTAGCAGGGTTGAATGCACAACATACTACCGCTCAATGTGAAATTTGATTTTCGGGCAACAGCATGACCAAAGCACAAAGGCTCAAGCTTGGTAAATGTATTTTAGTTAGTGCCTGCAGGGGAGGCTGCAACGGCGACGCTGCTTTCTGTGCATTTTGCATTGGGCTACAGTCGTCCTTTCATCTTCTCCAGTATCTTCACAACCTGCGGCAGGATCTTCTCGACATTCTCGGACACCCTCACAGCCTGCCGGCCCGTATTGCTGTCCTCGGTGTCACTGAAGAAAGCCTCCTCACCCCTTGCACCACCCATATTAAGTATCCCAATGGGCAGATTCTGCTCTTTCGCCTTCTTAACCAGTCTCCACGCCGAGTACGTCGCAAGACTGCTCCCAATGACCAGCAACCTCCCAGCCTCGTCCACAGCCTGTTCAGCCGCAACCTTCGTCGGCGCCGGTATACTCTCTCCAAACATAATGACCGCGGGCTTCAGCACCCCACCCTCACTGCCATGCTTCCACGCACCATCCTGGTCTGTTTCAACCCTGACGGCGCTCCCATCCCCTTTCCTCGGCGGGTTCCCTAAGCAGGTCGGACACGGTGGGTACCTAAATGTCGTGTACGGTGCATCGGGCACATCTGCGTCACCATCTGGATTCGTCTTTAGTCCCTTCTTGCGCCGCTCGTCAGGGTTCTCTGAGTCGAGGGCGCCGCTGGCGAGCATTTCCTCGAGGAATGTCGCCCACGCGGGATTCAGCTGTGCGAGCTGATCCTGGAATAATCGGCGGTCGTACTCATTGCGGCACGTTATGCAGACCAGGTTTCTCAGGTAGCCGTGCAGCTCGGTCGTGGGTAGTTGAGGGTGCGCTTTCGGGTGAAATGAATCCACGTCTACCAGCATCAGTCCCATCCTACATGCATCTGCATGTTGAAAATGCCTACTCACTCTGTGTTATCACCCTCCCCACAACGCCCAGCCGCCCCAGATCCCCACACGCCTCATGCGCCCTATTCGGCCGCGCTTTATTCAGATTCGTCCAGCCCAGAAAACTCCTCGCCCAGTACCTCTTCCTCGCCTCATGGTTCTCGCAGAACTCATTGTAGTAGATCGGCTTGTACGTCTTATTCTGGGTATATGTCCCCTTTGGACCTCGATAATCCGCAAGTCCAGACGCCACACTGATCCCCGCGCCAGTCAAGAGCAAAGTCTTGCCATTTGATTTGACCGGCGACGAGCCACGAAGGTACGGCCTCGAAGAGTCCAGCGAGGGCGAGAGGAAGTCGACGAGCGCAGCGATTGCGCCAGACGTTGTCGTTGCGCTGGCGGGGATTATTTTTGGCAGGGGGAGGGGGTCCGTGTACGGCACGCGGAGGATCGCCATGGCGTGCGCGAGCAGGGCTGGCGTGGGGTTTCCGTTTCCATCGTGAGAGGTGTGGTTGCGGCGCTGAGGCGGAGTGAGGTTTCAGTGGTGATGTCAGTGATGGCGGCCCGTGCGAGATCTGGATCTGTCGCGTGGAGACGAGGATCGAAGAGCCGCAATGCGGGCGCTATTTTTGGTGGACGCCTGACGGGTGTAGATGCAAATGTGGTGCATTTCCCGATGATGTACCTTTGTGTGGGTGAGACGTGGGAATGGCAGACTGCAACGTGACAATGGAGGAGGCTGTGTGCATGTGCAAGGCTGTGAGGCGGTGTCGTGATCCTGTAGGTCGACAGCAGGTGCAACCGAATGCACCTGGACCCCGGCCGGTGAGACGGGGTTCGGGTAGCGATTGTGCGATGCAAGCCACATCTGAGGCTTTTCTAGAGATGACGATTTCAGGAGTTCGTGTCACGCTTGGTCGTGGCAAGTCAATCCCGTCACTACGGTCGAGACAGAGACAAGTTCACAGTCTGCTGCAAGGAGCGAGGTGTTATTGTAAGAAGGCTCGTCAAATGTTGTACAGTGATCATATGCAAAAGGGTATACAGGGCGGCGACGATATGAAATGGCATTGACAAGAGAAACGACGAAGTGAAATAGATACAGAAATCTAAAAAGTGCAGCATACGCGGTGAAGTGAAATCCCCATGACAGACAATACATGGAGAATGCGAAAATAAGATAAAAAGACACGAAGTCAGCATGTGCCCAGGCGCCCAGTGCAGGCTGGCGAGCATTCTGGTTGTTGCAGCCGAACGCGCCGTTGTGTCTAAAGGACTCATCGGCAAGTCGTCCGAATGACCGGACGCAAACAAGCGAACGGAAAGTGGTGTGTACCTTGAATAAAAGGGTGGGACAGAAGAGAAGGATCGGCGAGGTGCCGAGCGGAGAGAACGCCGAGTAACGTCGTGAAGGTGCGATAATTGACAGTCGTAATGATCGTGTGGAGTACCATTGCCGAAAAAGGAAATCGTTGTGAGGAGCGGAAGAAGTCGCTCACTGCTGCTGCACGTGCGCGTGGGGGAGCTGATGCGGGTGCATCAACGGCTGTGGAGCGTACTGCATGGGGTGCTGGTGCAGCATGGACTGGATGCTTGGCACCCGCTGCTGCTGAGATGGGTAGCTGCCGGGGTACTGAAGCTGAGTGTTCTGATAGTGAGATGCCGGGGCAACTGGCATTGCCATCTCATTGTGATGGTCGTCTGATTCTTCATCGAAGTCAGAAACGCCTATTGCGCTGTCCTCGTGGTCGGCGTAAGTACCGGAGTGATAGCCCTGCTTCTTCATCGCTGACCTAGCAGCCTGTGACAGATTCTTGAAGCCTTTCTCCATGCACTGGATCGAGTTAGTGATCGTCATTCAAAATCGTGTATAAAGCCTACCTTCGTCTCGACCAGCTGCCATTTCTCGCCAACTCGAGCAGCAAGTAAGCTCCACATGTCTCGTCGGACTTCCATGTATGCTTGCGCCAGAACGTCCAGCTTCACTCCGTCCCATTGCTCGGCATTCATCCTCTCCATCAATCGTTCGTGACGCTTTCGACACGCATTTGGCGACTTGTTAGGGAAGTGTTTGGGAGCGATCTGGTTCCAGTTGAGGCCTTGTGTCCTGGCCTGGATGAGAGTCTCGTCGTCTTGCGCAGACCATGATGAGCTTCGTGTGCTGCCGCCTGCTGCTGACGCAGTAGAGATGGAGCTGCGGTGTCCAATTGGGGCCTTCTCAATCTTAGGCATGATTACGGAATATGAGATAGTAGAGAAGAGACAACAATCGATGTGTTGACCGAAGGGAATACAAAAACTGGCAGGCAGAAGCGACCGAGAGATGTATTATGATTATGGTAGAGTAGGTGTCGGCCAACGAGAGTGATGATGCGGAACGAGAGGTAGGAAATATCCTGACAGTATGAAAAACGAAGGAATTTGTGTTCGTACCTTGACCTTGAGAATCTGGAGTCCGGACGAAGGTCGAGGCCATTTGCTTTATACAAAGCCCAACTTTGAGCCGCAGAGGGTACCTACATCAGGCTGGCGACCAATGGGCCGCTCGGAGAATTGTTTGAAACCAGGATGTGTTTCTGTAATCGCCGGATCAATCCCCTGTCTACTGAAAGAGGTGTGTGCAGCTAGGCAGAGACCACTCGGTCGCGTCTCCAAGCGCTGTCAGAAAGGACAAGTAGGTCACCAAGCAGGCCGGCCAACGTTAGGACAAGGGTGTGGTGTCTGTGATAGAAGCGCCTGTTTGAGAACCGTTCCTGAGGCTCTTGATGCGGCTGTGCCTAAGAATAACATCTGCCGACCAGAAGGGTGTGGTGTGTGGAGGTAGGGCGGCGGCTCCCTTGTAGGTAAGCGCGCAATGGTCGACGCTGATACGACAGAACCATGGGGCCAAAATAGAGATCTTGGCGAACCACACTAGAATGCATCTGCAGGGCTGCAAAGCGTGCGAGGGTGCTGTAGTCATCAATACTTCACAGGGCTGAGCCTCCAGGACCTGCATCTGCACAGCGGCCCGCGAAAGTGGAAACACCACGTTGCTGATGCTGCGCAGTTACCAGAATTTCAGGCATCGAAATAGACGATGCGCATGAGAGCGATGGTGATGATGATCAGCGAACAGCTGCTAAGCGCGCGATATGGTCGTGAGCGGGCGATTCGAGTGTTTGTTTCATGAAACACATCGTAGCGGCTGTCATCCAAAGAAGGCGGCCGCAAGCGCCAGGCCCATCCCGCACGTGCTTGCTTCCACCCTACATACCTGACTAGGTATGCACGAACTGCAGTTCTTTCTTCTTTTTCTCTATCAGACCGTTACTGTGCCACCAACACGCAGTTCGAAATGCAGCTACTACCTCACCAATATTTCAGGCCTTCTCGAGACGCTGCTGTGAACAAAGACAGCAATGACACCCTGTGTAACCGCCAGCATTCGAGGCCTGCATTTGATTCACACCTCCAGCCTTGCCCCAAACTCAAGGCCAAAATTGACAAGACATTGACATGTCAGATTCAGAATACTCGGTCCGCGTACTCGGCGTTACACAAGGTTGCCGATTGTAGTGGTCCTGCAGCTATTTCTCTCTTGCACAGCCCCAGCACCGGCTACCGAACCTATGTGCAGAGTTGCGGTAGAGAATTTGTAGACTATAAACGCCTTCCACGAGGATTTCTTACGCATGCAGACACATTGCTTCAGACCGGGGGATTCTGGTGTCCACGTTGTCTTTGATGATTCGAGCATGCTTGAGGAGGAGGCAGCAGCCTTGCTTTCATGCTACCCCACAAACCAAGGTTGCTAAAATTGTGCAGGCGACATTCAGAAGCAGCACTACGCACGTCTTGATTTAGGTCAATCATGATCATGCGCCTCAGTCAGTCGCAGACTCCAAATGCTGTCTTTTATCCGATCAATTGGCGGTTGATGCAGCAAACAACAGCACATACGATCAAAAGCCGCAGCAGCGGCCGCGGAGGAGCTCCTCATTGGCCTCAAAGGCCGACAACGGGCGACCTCCATTCATCCAGTCACGCTGGTCGTAAACAGATTAGCCGGGAGCTGCCCCGAAGCCCGCATCGAGGTCGGTCTTTCCGCCGTTGTAGGTCGAGCATACGCCGAATATCACGCTAGTCGGTGCCTCGGAAATCGGAACATGAGGGGGAATGGCATTGCTGGGTTACATCACCCTTCAGCTGCCGCTCTTGAAGCTTGAGAGTGCGATTTTACCCGTACCTCGAACTTTTCTTCTCTTCGCTGCCACTTCTTACTTGCACACTGCTACTTCGCTATGGCGCCTCTTCCCGATCTCTCACAGAACAAGGCCGTTAGGCTGGTCAAACATGCCGCCGACAACAATTACGCTATCTGCGCAACTTGCTGTTACAATGTTGAGGGAATTTTGGCTTCAGTAAGAGCTGCCGAAGTCAAGCGCTCACCTTTGATCATACAACTTTTCCCATGGGCGGTCCAGTACGCCGGTGGTATCCTCGTCCACGCAGCACGCGAAGCCGCCGACAACGCCAGCGTTCCAGTTGCGCTGCATATGGACCACGCGCAGACACCAGAGATCGTGAAGCGAGCAGCGAATTTCGAGAAAGGATTCGACGGCATCATGGTCGACATGTCTCACTACGACGACAATCTGGAGAAGACTGCAGAACTGGTCAAGTACTGCAACGAGCGCGGCATCATCACTGAGGCGGAGCCCGGGCGGATTGATGGCGGGGAAGATGGTGTGGGGGACCTCTCAGATCTGGGGTTGGAGGCGATCCTCACCACACCGGAGCAGGCCGAAGAATTCGTCGCGACAGGGATAAATTGGCTGGCTCCCGCTTTCGGCAACGTACACGGTAACTACGGGCCGAAAGGGCCACAGCTGGACTACGAGCGCCTGAAGCGCGTACACAAGAAGGTCGGCGACCGCGTCAGTCTGGTCCTGCACGGCGCAGGCGCAGAGTGGTTCCAGGAGAAACTGCTGAGGGAATGCATCGACTGTGGTGTCGCGAAGATGAACATCAACGACGCATTCAATAACGACTTCACGAGGATTATGCAAGAGCAGGCCGGCAAGACACCGATCACCGGCCTGATCGAGAAGGCGACCGACGCCATGCAGAAGAGCATTGAGCAGTACATGGACTGGATGGGCTCGACAGGAATGGCAGACAAGATCCAATAGATGTAGACAGGAAATAGAAAGATCCATACATATGTACATTCAAATCGTCAGCGAGGGTATCAGAAGTTTTCCGTCTGCCAAAAGTCAAGATCTGTCGAGGCCACTTGACCCAGGAATGCTTCATCCATCCCAAAGCCATACGATCCAATCAGATCATACATGTTATATGCGTTTGCCATGTCGCCGTGGCCGAAGTCGACAGCTGCGACACCGTTGTGCTGGTTGGGGCCGTAGTGCCCGTTTGGTTGTTGTCCGGGCTGTGCATTGTACGGTGGCGGAAAGGTGTGATCGACTGAGCTTGAAGGTGTGCCCATCATGTCGAGCTGCTTGAGCAGGAGGTTGATGCCATGCACGATGTGTCTAGTGAGGTGCTTCTCACTCAGGTTTTCAGCAACCTTGGCGAGGAAGGTCGCTGATCGTCTGGCGAGCGATACAACCTGTACCGTGTTGAAATTGAGACCAAGACCGATTGGTTCACCTGCTGACTCTGGTGACCGTACTTGGGCAGCGCTACCCCATGTCTTCGCCATTTTGAGCAGGAATGTGGCGCAGAATGCAATCATAGTGTGCGTGAAGATGGGTACTGCAGACATGGCTCTCCGGAGGTCCGGCTCTTCGAAGATGAGAGTGAGTGTGCTAGTTGCCGCGGTAATCGCAATATTGGCGGCTTCGCGTCGGTCATAAGATAACGTCTCCGATGTGACAGCGCTAGGCGGTGGTAGTCCGCGCAGCGCTAGGGAGTTGAGCTGGAAACGTGCAAAATGGTAGTAGAGCACGACACCTTTCGATGGATACGAGCCGATCGTTGGGCTGTCGACCGACCTCGCTTGCCATGCTAACCGCCACTGCTCAATAGCAAAATTGAACATGCGTAATCGCTGGAAGTCGGGTTCTGTGAGAGGTTGCTCTGGATCGCTTCCGTAAGCGATATACGCTTCTGTGAGAATTTTGAAAAGAGTGACTTGCGCACTTAGTCTGATGTCGCCTGGCTTGGTCTCCGGACTGTCGAGGAACTGCTCGATGTTTTTGATTGCAACATCTTCGTGGATGATAGGAGGTCGTCCGTAGGCGATACTGAGTTGATGCTCGCAGACATATAACACATACCAGAGACGGACCTTGTCCCGGTGGTTTTCGTCGCCTCTCATAAGCTTGTTGAACGATTGGTGGAGATTCATCTCTGTGGCGTTTCGAACAGCGGCCCCTGATAGCTTCCAGCTGAGGTTGGATAGATAGAACGCAGCAAGCAGTAATGCGCGGATGTCGTCCACGTTCTGCACTCGTGACAGGCAGGCACTGTATGCGCCGGAAACAAAGACGCCATAGCACTTTTCTAATGCGTCGTCCCGGCCGGGTGTGTGTAATGCTGCTATCGTAAGAACAACAGCTGTGAGTAAAGAGGATCGCCGGCGGACGGCATCCAAGGAATCGTAGGGGCACAGCACGCCACCCCACAGGTAAAGTCGAAGGCCTTGGAAATAATGCCTGAAGAGGTCCTCGGCTTCTGGTAATGAAACGACTCCTTGGGCGATAAAATCCTCCAGTTCCGGGTTTTGGCCTGGCCTGAGCTTGACATTGCTGCGGAGGTTGCGGATTCGCGTCAAATCGTAGAGACTGCGCATGGGTGCTGTCACAAGATCCGCCTCCTCGACGGAATCGCGCTCCACGGAGTTCTCTCTTGTCATATCCATGGCAATTGGTGGGACAACCATAGCTGTGCCATTCTCAGTCCCGGTGTGGCCAGGACTGACCTTCACGGTAATTTCTGACTGCCTCCGGTCGTCCGGTGACGTGGCCGGTAGCTCTTTAATTGCACCAAGATCCGGGAGGCCAGACTGTCGTAAGAGTACCTGGACTGCAGAGCGCAGCTGTGCGATCTCCGCAGCTGCATTTGCTTTCCATCTGCGAAAGTCAGTATACTTCGAAAGCATGTCACACAACACGTGCGACTCACGAGGCATCTTCGTCCAGAAGACGCTGGTTCATGTTGTACGGTACGCATTCCGTACCACTGCGCAGGCATTTGGCACATTTGGATTCCCCATCTACCGGGTCGCATTTAATCTTGTGTCTCTTACATTCAGCACCTGTTTTGGGGTCAGTTTGAAACGTGGACGTTGACGCCGAACGACTGCTTACAGGCTCGGATCCTCGGCGTGCGCTGCTGGGGGTTCGGGCGCTTTCCATCCTCATGATCTACGTCCTCACTTGGTCGCTTTTGTTGCGACATCTCGGGGCCATCAGGCATTCCAATGCTCGATGAAAACAAAAGTTACAGATCGCCAGGGGATTGGAACACAACGCAGGTGCAGGTGGAGTCGCAGGCCCAGGTGCCATGTGACTGTCAAAGACAGCGCCACCATCCACCAATTGGAAATTGCAACAGCCGGGGCCTCCGCATTCTGCCTAGACCCTTGTCGAATCGTGGATGCGGGGGTGGATTCGTACAACGATTCGAGCCGTCTTTTCAACCGCTCGAGATTGGTTTCATCCCATTATCCAACATCAACATTACCTGTTCGCGCTGAAGCTCCTGTCAGCGCAACAAATCATCTCACCTCCTATCGTGATCCAATACTGCCTTAGGATCGTGTGCAAAGCAACGTTGCGGAAACGCTGTGCAAGCACAGTCCACCCGCTACCGAGGCAAGTTCTTAGTGAAAGCTAATCATAGGGCTTTAACACGACGTCTGACGTGCGGTGACATTCCTCTTTATATGTTGACTTGTACGAAAGAGCCGAGGGCCTTCAACTGCACTTTCCCGATGTCGCCCGGCCCACTTTCCTTCTCTCCCCTGCCGTGGCCGGTCACAGTACGCATCGACCGCGCTTCGATATATCTTCCTGCAACATGGCCAAGGAACAGGAGGGACGATGCAAGCCCGTAGCCAAGCAGGTTAGCCCCCATGAGCTTTCCACCAACCCTCACACGAGTTTCGAAACAAGCCAGCCTTTTTAGCAACACTCCACAGAACCAGCCACTGCCGCTGCCACCCTTCGAGCCAAGGTCCCAGCTGCCCCCGAAGATCCTTGCCCCAGTCGGCAGTTCCTTAACCACCCCGCATTAATGTTTAACATCCGGAGCTTATATGCAACGCTACCGGAAACCTTAATATACTTGGTGCCTCCCCAGGTACTCGGTCTTGCATTTCCACCACTCAAGGATGCATAGGGAGATCATGGGTTTCTGTTCGACCTTGCGTGTTACCTACTCGAAGAAGGCACTCCACCATGGCTTCAATCTAAGGCCGCGTGGTCGTCACACCGGCCTTGATGTCGGTGAAGACGCCGTGCGAGTACTCGGTCTTTATGAGGTATCGGTCGTGGGGTGAAGCAAGAGATTGAGTACAAAAGAATGTGAGAAGGCTCGGTATCACCAGCAGAAGCAACAAGCATCAAAGTTTCCATCTTCATCATCCATTGACATATCCTTCAACATGAAGTCTGCTTTGGCGGTTTCTGCTACCCTATCAGTCCTCTCAGCAACAGTTGAAGCCTACGCAAACCCTCTCTCCTGCAGTGGGACCTGCACCAACGCCCATGACCCGTCTCTCGTGCGCCGTGATGACGGCACCTACTTCCGCTTCAGCACTGGCAAGTCCATTCTTCACCCCGATTGTGACGTCCTGAGTAGAGCCAGCACACGAGCGAGAACAAGTGGCCAATAGTCTTCTAACATCTCTGCTGTCATAAAGCTTCACTCTAGATTTATACGACTATTGCTGGACAGAAGATACTAACACGCGTACAGGCGGCAAGGTAGCAGTCCACACCGCGCCCTCAATCCAAGGCCCCTGGACCTACAAAGGCGCCGCGCTGCCCTCTGGCTCCAAAATCAACAAAGCCGGCAACCAAGACCTCTGGGCCCCCGACGTCTCCAAGATTGGCTCAACATACTACCTCTACTACAGCGTGTCCTCCTTCGGCTCGCAAGACAGCGCCATCGGCGTCGCAACCTCCAGCACCATGGACGTCGGCTCCTGGACCGATCTGGGCGGCACTGGCGTTGAGAGCGCCGCGGGCAGCAAATTCAACGCCATTGACGGCAATTTGCAACTCGCGGATGGTAAGATGTATATGAATTTTGGCAGTTTCTGGAGCGATCTTTTTCAGATCGAGATGACATCGACGCCAACGAAGGTCGCGAAGGCGGTGACAAGTGCTACACAGATTGCGTTTGTGCCGACGAGTCCGCAGGCACAGGAGGGTGCGTTTGGGTACAAGTATGGTAACTACTACTACTTATTCTTCAGCGTGGGAAGCTGCTGTGGGTATGATACGAGTCGACCGGCGGCGGGCAAAGAGTACAAGATCCAGGCCTGTCGATCGAGCTCTGTTTCTGGGCCGTTTGTAAGCTTGAGACACGCCAATATTGTTTGTGAATGTTGTACTAACATGGACGTAGGTCGATAAGAGTGGCAAGTCTTGCCTCGAAGGCGGCGGCACTACCGTTCTTGAGTCTCATGACTGGGTCTACGGGGTATGTGTACCTACTCTCTCTACCATCACGTCACAGGTTACTAATACTTCAAAAAGCCTGGAGGTCAGGGCATTATGAACGACCCTAGTATGGGCCCTGTGCTTTATTACCACTACGTCGATACACGCATCGGCTATGCTGACGGGCAGAAGCAATTCGGTGTGAACAAGCTCGACTTCTCCAGTGGATGGCCGGTGGTATGAATAAATGCGTGTGAACCTTGGAGATAATTTCGTACATGCTACAAGCGATCTAATGTCCATTCGAAGCCAGCTTAAGAGTTGACGGCTCATTCGCGCATGAGCGCCGTGAACAGTAATTTGGTATTTGGATGATCCGCACACATCTGATCCCGAACCTTCTCCCGCTCCATCAGCGTCTCCCATGCCAACTGGGCTCCCCAGTCCAAAAACCTTGCATCATCAATATGCTCGATGCCTGCCAAAGTCGCAACCTTGCAGTACAAAAGCACTCTGACATCGTCCGCTCTAAATACCCTGATTGTTCGACCGTTGTGTCTGCCGAGCTCTTCGAAGTAGTCTAAGAATGACAGATCACTCTCCTCTAATTGGTAGTAGATCCTTGCAATAACTTCACTTATAGCGGGCTTTGGCCTCTCGAGGAGGTAATGCTTGCCACTGATTTCACGTACCTCAATGTAAGCTTTCTATGGCTCTTCCGGAGCCTTCGACTTGGTAGCAGCTACCACTGCTGGGAGAAGCAGCTCCTTGCCCTTCTTCAAGAACTCTTCGGTGTTATCGCCCTCTTCGAAGCCATCAATAGTTGCTGCTTTACGATATGCCAAGGCTTTGACATCTGCTCTGTTGAAGAGCTTCGTAGTATTGCCGTATTTTGGATTCGGCTTGGGGAAGTAAGGCAGACACACCAAGTCTCCAGGTAAAAGTTGAAACTGGGTCTTGCTGTCGGTTTGGTTGATGCTCTCCTCTGGCTCCTCGGATAGCTTCTCGTCACTAACGTTGTGCTTTCCGACATAAGCAGCCCACTTCTGTTTGTGCGTCTTGGGCTTCCTCGGAGTTTCCTTGGCAGCTCCTTCCATCTTCGACTTCTTCGGCGTCGCCGGAGCATCGTTTGGGTGTCTGCGATTATGTCAGTAAGGATGCAGAGAGCTCATACGTACACCTACTTCTCCTTCCATTCATCCCATAGCTCTTCGCCCTTCTCCAAGACTTCAGGCTCCTCGCTGAAGCCTGCGAGTAAGCCGTACTTTCGAATTGCTACTCTCTTCACATCTGTAGCAAGGAACAGCTTGGTCTGACCGCCATACTGATTGCGTTTCTCGAAGTGCTCCAATGTGACTAGTTCGTTCGCTTTCAAGTCATACTGCTTGTGTGCATCGGTTTGCGTAACGGTGTCATCGCGCTCGGGCTCTGTACCGAGCAGCTTGCCAGATACATCGTTCTTTGACAGCCATTCCTCCCACCGCTGCTTTGCCTGCTGCTTCACGGCCTTCTCCTCTTGGATTCTACTCTTCTCTTTGTGCTCGGCTGCAAGCGTCTCAGGGGACTTCTTGCGGCGCTTGGGAGTCTTCTCGGCCTCGCCATCAGGAGATTGCGATCGTTTTGCGCCCTTCCTTGGGGTGGCTGTTGCCTTCTTGGTCAATCTCTTGCGCTTCTTGTCGCCGAAGGCTGAGTTATCCGAGTCCGAAGCGTACTTAACAGGCGCTTTCCCAGCGGCACGGGCAGAACGTCGGCCTGTCATTGTGAGGTGTCGTTTTGATACTTGAATAGAGGGAAGTGGAAAAGCAATGAATCAAATTATCATGCTGGAAGATAGGCTATATGACTACAATAGCGAAAGGGGTTTCCGGGCTGAGCCTGACGGACAGATGTCAAAGAGATTCGGGCAGGGTCTAAGCGCTGACGGGAAGTAATTCCTGGCAACCTTGCAAAGCAGGAACAATCAAAGCAAACGACGTCATATCGCTGATCTGGAGCAGGGGAAGCGCGATGCGACAGCTTCGGTGATGCTTCTCGTTCCAGCACATTGCGAAGGGACAATTGTTGAAGCAGTCCTGGAGCAAACACCATCAGCTAGGCTGTCGACAGCTCAGACAGCCACACTCAGAATGAGGCTGTAGCTACCCCTGGCTCTTCCGTCCAGTAGCTGATGGACCCTTTTCCAGATTGAACCCTCTTCGGATATCGCAAACCTCAGCAAACTCGCTCATGACTGATAGATGAAAGCTCGAACGTGATGGATGAGCTCAACGACGAGACAGTACGAGGATAACCGTTGTTGACGGTGGAGTTTTGGGTCCGGGCGCTAGGCTGATCATCGTCACCATTTGCGGCCCTTGCGGCAGGCGGGGATGTGCCAACAACACCACCATCCATCAGGATTTATTAGAACAGCGGTAGAGCCAATCGCAAATCCTGTTTTATTCTCCGCACAGGCTGCGCTGTCAATTAATGATGTCTCACCAATGTGCGCACAGCTGTGACGAAAAGAGCCTCTGCCAGCCACCCCAACCTCCTACAGCCCCACCAGCCAGCTCTCACGAGCCAGCTTTCCATGTGCAATAACTGCCCACGCGGCCGCCCTTCGGTACCGCTCACGAGAATGCCAACATTCCTTACGACTCCACTTGTTTTAGTGTCCCAAAGATCATGAGTGTGGAGCCTGAGTACCACCTCAAGCATACCAACGGTAGAGCTGCTTGACTTACAGCAACCAGCATTGACTGATTTCCAACAGTATCAATACCTCAACTCTCTCATTCGAGCTCACAACAAAGCATTGCGGCATCACAGGCCGCATCAGAAGGTTACTACAGCGCCTCTGAGCACAATTCCAGCGACAGCGACGACCGAAGGCGCCTATACCAGACACCGACCAGCCGTACTCCCACACGAAGTCATGAGCAGTTGCAGACACAGCAGCAGGCCCCGGTAACATCACTCAGAGGCGTGGGCATCCCCAGAGGTCAGCCTCAGCAGCCGCACGCCACACAGACCCTCCAGGGCCGACCCATCTCCACTATCACAGAAGAGCGCAGATCGATGGATAAAAGACGGCGGTCCAACATGGACCCAGACTCACAGGCTACAACGCCTGGCCAAGACACAACACCCTACATTCGCTTTGCCATTGACCAGCTCACAAGAGACGAGGAGGTCCGCGGGTCACGAGTCTACCCTGATGTTCGATACGACGATGACTACCCTGTCGACAGGATAGTGCCAGATGGCGGCCTTGGCTACATGGCGCAAGAGGAGCAGACGCAGAAGAGGATGTCAGAGCACATGTCACCGAACTCCAACAGACATTCGAAACGCCACTCAATCCCTCGCAAGCCAGTCGCTACACCACAGCAGAACGTCCAGTTCTCGTCACCGGCGCCAGCATACGAATCGCCTGCTCGCACACGGCAACAACCTCCATACTATCAACACCGAACACCAGCGCAAATGCAGGCAGAGCCACTGCTGCACGATGACCCTCGTCTACAATACCCACAAGCTTCGGCCTTCAGTGCAGACAAAGACGTTTTCGTAGCGCACGATCTCGACCACCTGCCTCTGCACTTCGTTCCTGCCATCCTCCGCCCACTTTGGCTGGGGCTCTTTATCTTCCTATGCCTTCTCATGCTCGCTGGTCTCATTGCATCTGCTGTCTTGTCGTTACGAAACGGCGGCAATGGATTGTGGAACTACAATCGTTTTGGAGACGGACGTTACTTCGTCTTCGAATACCTACCAACACTTCTGGGTATGATTCTCTTCATCTGGCTCATCCAGATCCAGACCGCTCTTCAGCGAGTCATCCCTTTCTTGTCCATGGCATCAGACTCGTTCCACCGCCGCTCGGAGGCTGTGTTCCTCGAGCTACACCCAACACAATTCCTGCTACCTAGGATCGAGCACTTTCGCGCAGGTCACCCGGCCATTGGGACCTGCTACATCATCTTCTGGCTTTTCGCATGGACGGTACCCCTTCTTGCGGCTTCTTTCAACGTGCGCTACGACTTGACAGCATCTGTCTGGCGATGGGTCGCCGTACAGGGCGTCATCTGGACAGTCGTAGCATTGTACATACTTCTCGTCATTGCGCTGATAGTTGTCATGTTCGTCCTTCGCAAACCTACAGGCCTGAGATGGGACCCCCGATCTCTTGCCGACATCATTGCTCTTCTTGAGCGCTCCAACGTCATGGCTGAGTATGAAGGTTCCGAGACCTTTGGCAAAGGCGACTGGGATCGGCTGCGCAACCGCGCCGACCGTATTGGATACTGGAGCACATCAAATCGTACCAACGACATCTTCTACGGCATCGGCGAGGAAAACGGCGAGACGCGCCGCTTCTCGATCGAAGACGGACGCATCAGAGAGAAGCTGTCTGATCGCATGCACCCTGAGCAGTCTCAGACTCAGCCAGGAGACTTCCACATCAGGACCGACATCCGCAGTTCCACAATACGCCTGCGCTTCCTGCCATGGTACCTCAAAGATGGCTCTGTTATCGCGTACATCGTGGTTGGAACCATACTGCTCATTGCCTTCTACGTGATCAGCTATGTCAACTCGGCCATACGCCTGGGCTTCTTACCCTCTGTGACAGCACGCACCAATGCCGCCGGCTTCTCCACCAGCAACTTCCTATACTCTTTTGTGCCCGCAGTCATCGGCATGTTCCTCTTTCTCGCCCTCTTGTCGGTCGACTACTCCCGCCGCATGCTGCAGCCCTACATCTCCCTCTCGTCCCCTGGCGGCGCAACAGCAGAGACGTCTTTGCTTGCCGACTACGCCTGCCGCCTGCCCCTCAGCGCGACCCTCGCTGCCCTCGTAAACCGACACTTCGCCACTGCGCTCCTCTCCTTCGTCTCGCTGGCCAGCCTCGCCATCCCCGTACTCGCAGGCGGCTGTTTCTGGACTCAATACTACACAAACGAAGACACCGTGCGCGTTGCCGCTGACCCATCAGCATACTACGCGCTCTGCTTCTTCCTGGCCTTGTACATTGTGGCCTTGTTCGCGCTGCTGCCTGGCCGCAAGAGGGCGAAGCTGCCGCATCGCAGTAACAGCGTGGCCGAGATTGTGAGCTGGGTATACCAGAGCCCGATCCTGGGCGACCGCGCATTCAATCGGCCACAGACGAAGCCAGAGTTGGTGACGAAGCTGATGGGTACTGCGTATGCGGAGCGCTCATTCTCGCAGTCTGTTCGCAGCCTTGTGCGGGGCGACTCGCCGACTGATCCTGCGTTGGGCGAGAAGGAGAAGCGCCGCGTTGGTGTACCGCAGCGTGACAGCACGGTCTATCCTGGTGCGATCAGGTACGGATTCGGTATCTACGTCGGACGCGACGGACTGGAGCACCTTGGTATCGACCGTGTGCACCGCCGTGAGCGTCCTACTGGGCTGGTCATCTGGGAGGAACAGCAGAACCATCCAAAGAGCAAGAAGAGCAGAAGGAGCAAGAAGAGCAAGCACGACCGAAAAGACAGGAACAACAGTGAGGCAGAGAACATGGTATAAACGATGCCAACGAAAGAGAGGAAACTGGACATTTACGACTTCATGTATCATGCATTACGACGGCGCAATATGGGCATTGGCGCAAGTCTGACCTTCAGACAGTAATTACGGAAATGAGTAGACGATATAGATGAAGTACGTAGTACGAGTAATTGAAGACGACGTAACTACCACCCTGACTGCGCCAAGCTTCTGCTTCACGACGATTGAAGTGGTGCCCACATGCAAGGATCCGGCGTACACTATACGAGCTCGCAATGCCGCAGTCTGCCTTGTTCGTATTCACAACACCTGCTCTTATAGTTCTCAAAGACTCGAAAATGACATCGCATGCTGCCGGCCTCCCCGTTATCAAAAGTCATTCAATATGAGCTATGACTAGCGACTTGCCTCCTCTTGTATCAAACGCCTTAGCCGCAGCTACCATGTTTCCCTCATCGCCGGATCTCAAGACTGACCAGACATGGCTTGTTCGTTCCTTTCGAAGACAACGTCTACACTCGTTACTGGTGGTGGCTTGCAGGCGTGCTTTCCTAAAGTCGCATATAAGGTTCTGCATCTTCCGCCACAGCCTTCCTTCCGATCCGATCTTGCCTACCGGGCTCTCTCAAAATCAAAACGTTCAATCTCCATGTTCTGCCTATCTCTGCTGTCCCAGAACCACACCCACTTTGATTGTCTTTGTCTCCTTCCTCTGTTTGAATTGTGGCAAAGTCTTCATACGCTTTTCCGAGTCACCAAATACGAAAGAGGCCAAATGCATGTGTGGCCTGATGCTTCTGTTGTCCGAAAGAGAGAGACATTGCCTCCGCTACTCACTCCTGTTCAAAGCAAGTACGTAATACAGGATTCAAAAAGAGGAGTCGTTGGTCGTATGTTGCGCTTCTGCTCAAATCCAGAGAACTTGACTTGGATTTTTGTCTCCTTTCTCTTTTCCAAATCCGGTATGTGCTACTTGTATATCCTTGCTCTCTGCCTCAATCCAAGGACTGCATACGATATGCCGGCAGACCTTGAACTATCATCCACATGTCGCATGTAGAGAGCTCTTCTACGATCACTTCCATGCATTCTATAATGAGTTTCTCCTCTGATCAAAACAGGATATGTGCCGATGCATGTGTGGCTCGCTCTTTCTTTCGAGATCAACATAAACAGTGGTGATACGCGGCGTACTTGCCTTCCAAAACAGAAAGCCCGCCCAATTGCTCGTCTTCCTGCCTCTAAAATGGTATGCAGATCCTATTATATCTGCTTCCTACGTTTCCGCCATGTCTTCATACGCTATCGTAGTGAGTTCGTCTTTTGTCGTACCCTGCACGTCGTATACGATCTGGCTTGACCTGCAGCTTTCTTCCTAATCATCATCGGCACCTGATTCCGAGTTTCTGACAGGTCAAACGTATGATGTTGCCTTCTTCGTTCCAAGCACGCAGCATTGTCAACATGTCTCGCTCTTCTCTTGGATCAATGGTCATCAGTTCAGAATTATGCCTGCGTATCCACCAAAAGATACCAAGACTCGCAAGATGACCGGCCTTCTTCTCAACTCAGTGACAATTTCTGGCATGTGAAATTTTCCCTGCGCTCGTGCTGGCTATATAAGCAAGTTTTCCCGTTCCCCAATTTGTGTTTCTCCACTTCTCATCTTGTCCCCAAAAAATTCTAAAAAGCGATTCCGGAGGAGCCATGTTGTGTCCGCTCCTCATCTCTTGAATCCGAAAACGATGTGCGCGATGAGCTGCGCGCCTTCGTTCCTGTACTTCAGAACCAATCATACGCGAGACATACGGGCCTCCTCAGCATCAAAGATCAGCTGGCTTGCCCGCTATATCTGCCTGCGCTTGTCCGCTCAATGTATAACCATTGAAAGCCTACACCTCTCCCAAATAACACCAAGGGATTACGACGCATTACTTCCAAAACAGACAACATCGCAGCTCATGACCTTTGCGTGTATAAACTTTGTACAGCGCGGTCGTCACGACTTTCTGCTACTTCTCCTTAGCATCGCTGCTCAAATCTGAATAATGCACCATGTCGACCTATGCTGTGCTTGCCCTGTCTCTCCTTGATTCAACGACGACAACAGTCACGAGCCGCCTCTCTTCCTTTCCTTCCGGAACTCGAAGATGGAGCAGTGATGCTCTGTTCCCCGTCAAAACCACATTGCTCGCTCGCGATGACTGCTCTGCCGCCCTCTTGCTCAACACGACCAATCCAGACAATGCGCAATTTCTGTTATGCTCTTTCTGACGACCGCTGCTTCTCAAGCCGGCTCTCTACTACCGCTTCAGTATTCCAAATATCAGTAACGACTGACGAATGGACTGTTCCTTCTCCTTCAAATGCAGGTTCAAAACAGTACATGTTCTCCTTCCTCTCCACGGAAAGCACACGAGCATCGCACGATGCCTGCTCTTACTCTGCTTGTTGAAAGGCCAGTCCTCATAAACATCTTCTGCGTGTTATCAATTAGACATTCCTGTGAAACCATCAACGAAGAAGTAAGTGTGTCGTTGAAACGTATCTATTGGTATCATATGCTCGTCTTGTCATCTACGCGACGGTCTATATCGCCGTCTAAACTCTCAGTCGTCTATGCAGCAACCCTCCCCACCTCCTCACCCAGCTTACTGAGTTGCAACTCGCCCTCAACCCCCAAATCATCCAACCCATGAAAGCCCTCCTCAACAACCCATCTCTGACTATACTCACTCAGCACTCTACACGCATTTCCCACGACCAACAAGCCCGGTGGTCTACTCCCCTCCTCCTCGACCGCAGCACAAACATGCTGAATCGTAGTCCTGATGACTCTTTGATCGGGACAACTCGCTCTCTCCAGGACCGCAACGGGCAAATCAAGCGGGTAGCCTTTGGCGACGAGAGAGTCGATGAGCGCTTGCAAGCGATGCAAACTCATCAGTAACACAATCGTCCTTGTAGCCAAGAACTCGGGGGGATCAAGGGGCAACCCCTTCCGCCCCGTGCCAGTGCACACAAGCACCTGATCCGCAACCCCTCTATGCGTCGCCGGAATCCGTGCAAACAAGGGCGCGCTAAGCGCACTTGTAATGCCCGGCAGCACCGTGGGCTCGTACCCTTTCTCCTTGAAAAAGAGAAACTCCTCGCCGCCGCGGCCGTAGATGTACGGATCGCCCTGCTTGATGCGGACCACCACTTTGCCCTGTTCTAAGCCAGCGAGCCCCCATTCTAGCAGCTCTTCCTGCGCGCGGTCCGCGTTGCCGGGGAACTTGCGTGCGATGTGGACTGTTGCGCGGCGGGGCACGAGGTCGAGGATGGGCGCGGGGACGAGCTTGTCGGCGAGGATGAGGTCGGCGGATTGGATTGCTTTGTAAGCTGCGCGGGTGAGGAGGTCGGGGTTGCCGGGGCCAGAGCCTGCAAGGATAATTCTCCCTTTGCGCTCGGGCGGGGTGGGTGTACTAGTCGGCCCAATCTTCGCAGCAGAGCTGCTGGCGAATTCGCGGAAGAGCGTGTCGATGTCTGCGTCGGTGATGGCGGCGAGGCGGCGGAGGGGCCAATATTCGCAGATCTGGGACAGCCAGCGCATGCGGCGGCCGCGGGCGGCTTCTTTGCTTTCTTCGAGCACGAATTTGTTGAAGGTTGCGGGTTGGCCGCTGTCTTCTTCTTCGGCTTCGAGGTCTTGCGAGAGCTCGGCGGCGTGCTCCTCCTCCCATATGCGTCGTCGCAGCGTTCCGAGGCGCTCGACGGCGTCGCCGAGATTGGGTGGCAGCGACGATGCGATCTCCCGCCGTATGCGAGCGGACAGCTTGCAGCCCTTCCCAGACGCTGTTACGCCAATCTGAAGAGGGCCGTCGGAGTGTGTGGAGAGGAGTGTGAAGGAGCACAAGTTGGGCGCATCGGCGACGTTGACGGGGATTCGCAGTCGGCGGCACAGGTTGGATATTTGTGTGCCTTGAATATGTTAGTCTAAAGTAGCATGACCCGTATAGCGAGACATACTCTGCCCCTGCTTCCCTCCAGCAGTCACGAAGACTGCATCGACAACACCGTCGACTTCAGTGCGACCAAGAGAGGTCAAATCCGCCTCTTGGAAATGGCGCTTGATCCACTTGACCTCGCCTTCTTCAATGCGCTTCACCAATCCGTAGTGCAGTGTTGCATCCTCCGGTGCAATAAGTATGGGATTCGCGCCGACCTCGAGCGACCGCGTGCATCGTGCACCTGCAAGTGGATTTGAGCCAACGATGAGATGGATATGCGAGGCCGAGTCAACGGCAGTAAGCAGCGCAGGCGCCATGTTGTGGATTGCAGCCTCAAGAATAAGGATTGCAAGCTCAAGAACAAGTCAATGTCTCAAGCAGGGAAAGGTATATACAAGATGCGTTGAGCGTTATCGCGAATCGCGATGACAGTCTTGGGGCGAATGCTAGTCACATTTCTGTTCCGATGTCGATGGAGCATTTCCGAGCTGGTGTCTTAGCGCGGATGGCGTTATCACCTCCACGGAGAAAGGCCCACGGCGCGGGGGTTTTCGACGGATGCGGCCAATCAGAGAGCGTGAATTGGCGTGAATGCCTGTTCTGATTGGCCTAATTGCTGCTGTCAACAGTCGCCGGCAGATCGCCTGCCTACGGCTCGTCGCTGTCCATGACAATTCCGAGGGCCTTGCGGCTCAACATCAGACTGTGCTCGAGGGCGTTGAGCTTGGCCGACGCCGAGATGAGGGCCGGGTCCTGCGTCTCGACGCGGATCTTCTCCTTGACGCGCACGGGCTGGCCCTTGTACTTGTACACCTTGTCGGCCTCGTCGTGCAGCGGCTTCGGATTGTTTCCAAGGGCGGAGGACAGGCGGTCGCGGAAGTTGAAGCCGGTAAAGGAGGTGGCCTCGTCGTCGAGCTTGGGCTCGAGCACGCGCAGCTCGAGACACAGGGCGGCGTCGAAGACGAACATGTGGAACGAGAGGCTCGCGGGCAGCGGCGGGTCAAAGGTGTGCTCGTCGACGGGGTGCTCCCACCACGGCAGCTGCACGTCCGAATAGCCCTTCAGCGCCTGGCGGGCCTCGAGGATGTGGTCGTGTAGTAATTGTAATTGGCCGGCGACGAAGCTGGCGTTGGTCGCATCGCCGCCCCACGAGACGACGTCGATGGCATCGAGGCAGCTGTTGATCGAGGTGCGCACCGCCGTGAGCTGGGGGACGACGAGCGTGGGCGCGGTCGGGGCAGACGAGATGGCGATGTCGTAGGACGGGGAGCCGCGCGGTGGAGGCAGGCTTGGGATGCGGAGCTTGATATTCTACTGTCATCAGCTCTTGCATGCGACACATGTCTCTACGTGGTGTTGAACGTACTCCCTTCACAATCCTCGTACCAACGCGAGTAACCAGTCCCTTCAGACTCTCCGACCGCACCGAGGTCAGCACCAGCGTCGACCCGTTCTCACTCGGGGCCAGCAGCGCGGCGCACTCCTCCAGCCCAGCCTTCAGCGACTGCAGCGTCTCCTTAAGCTGGACCAGCAGCCAGTCCAGCTCGCGCTGCTGCGACACTGTTTGCTCGCGGGCCAGCTGCGCCGCGTCGATGGGCGGCCACACGGCGGTGGACATGGCGGCGATCGTCAGGTATCGTTCGGCTGTTTCCAGGCGGCCGATTAGCTACACCCAATTCAATAGCTAACTTGGGATGGTGATGCACTCGGTCGTGATCAGCCGAAGCAAGGCAGCGCAAGGAGCGCAAGGAGCGCAAGGGCCTCGACCGAGCGTCCTCGCCAAACAACCACCCTGCAGCCGATCGCTCTCCACTCTCCGGAAAGAAGGGACTGCAGCAGCAGCTCCGCAAACATCGAATCTCAAGTCAGGGCAAGCCGCCCTTAGCAGCACACGTCGCGCGACCGTCTGTCAAATCACCTCTAAATCAGCTGCATCCAGCAAGGCGCTGTCTTTGCGCTCGGCGGTATGATGCAAAGCGCAGACATAGCGCGCGATGAGCTCACCTAGCCATCGACGGGTCAGTGACGGGCTCGGCCTAGACGTCATCCCTTCCCAGCACGGATCCACTCCTCATAAACAAGATCTTGCCCTTCCAAACACGAGTAACAAAGCCTTCCGTTTCGGGCACTCAAATACCAATCGTGTCCTGCTTTCTCTTCAGGCCCTGCCTGTAGCTGTCCTGTAATCCTAATTCAACTGCCAACCTCAGCGTCCTCATCATGGTTGCTGCAGCCAGTACGTACCCCTGTCACTTGCTCACAGACCTCAACCCAAACGTCTCTATCAAAAAACAATTTTTTGACTTGCTTGAACTCAACTAACAATGTCCCGCAGAGCCCGTCCTCGCCCTCGCGGCGCTCCTGCTCGTTGCCGGCGGCATCGTAATGCAATTCTTCCTGATCCTATCCGGCGCCATCAATTCCTCGCCGATCAACCAATTCTACTTCCTGCAGGCAGCGACCGGCGGAATCCCCAACGCGCGCAACCCGTCGCGCTGGACCTTCTTCGCCGTATGCGGCCGCGACCCCAGCTCTGGTCACAACGCAAACTGCGGCGCTGTGGTGCCGGCGCTGCCATTTGACCCCCCGCGCAATTTTGGCACGACGGAGAATGTGCCACAGCAGTTTATCGGGACGCACATGTATTTCTACTTGAGTAGATTCATGTTTGCGTTTTACCTGATTGCGCTTTTCTTCGCCGTGTGCGCGCTTTTCACGGGATTGTTGGCCATGTGCAGTCGCCTGGGCGGCTACCTCTCTGGTCTCACCGTCTCCATCGCACTCTTCTTCCAGGCGCTGGCTGCTGCTCTCATGACGTACGTCTCCTCCATCTTACACCTCTGTGTGCATTGTGCTAATAATCCACAGCGCCTGGGTCGTCAAAGGCCGCAACGCCTTCCGCTCCGCAGGACTCGAGGCCAGCATCGGCCGGTACCTGATGGGTTTCGCGTGGGCATCGTTCGCATGCTTCTTTGTTGCAACAATCCTGTTCTGCCTCGGCGGCGCCCTCGGCGGCGATAAGGGTGGTGTGAGTCGCCGCCGTAGCACGAAGAGCAATCGCAGCCGTGCGAGCTTTATGGACACGGATAGCCAGAGGAGGGTTAAGGATGACTACTCCGCTTAGAGTCGAGAAGAGTAGGAATAGTGGAGAGAGTGGATGTCTCCGCCTGAGAGTGTGCAAGAGATGAAGAGAAGTAATGATGGAGACGTAATGATTGAAGGAGACGAAGGGGAGATGTGGGAGGAACACAAGATGATATCCATGATTAATGTTTGTTTGGCTAGCGATGTACACTCTCGAAGATGCTTTGTACATATGCAATGACATATTTGCTCTCTGTTTGCCTTGCAACGACTTTAACCTTTTGTTTCTCCTTGGATGCACATTTCGGTTTGACCTCAGTCCTCGTTCCTTCCGAATTCCCACTCGTCGAACACTTCACTACAGCTGTTCAACACCTCTCCATCTCTATCCAGCCCACTCTCCCCAGGCCAAAATTGACTTTCTTGCACAGCCCAAACATCGAACCCCACCCCATCCTCCCCTCTCGGCCCCGTCATCGGCACATATGCCTCACTCCCTTTGCAATTCCCGACCGCCTCATCCAGTCTTAAAAGAGTAGGCGGCTCGATCATCATGCTGGGGTCGCTGAAGCCTTCGTGGCGGCGGACGGGGGGCGCGGCCTGATGTAGTGAATAAGTGTATGTAGTGTTCGGTACGGTTGTTGAGTGTGATACGCAGGACTGGGCAGTGTACTCGCGGTGTGTTATAGACGGGAATGCTAACGCGGTGGAGTCGAAGGCTGCAAGTCTCTCGTTCAGATTGGATGGGTCGTGCTTCGTATGATACTCGGTGAGGAGGGCGCGGGCGCGGGTTGTGTGGGCTTGCATGAGCGCGATCGCGGGTTGGGGGACGAACCTCGTGTGTGCATCCCTCGCCACACCTCCTCCTCCTTGTTCCCCTTCCCCTCCTTCGTCGGAAGACGTGAGCGCGAACCCCGGCGCGCCGGCAAGAAGAAATTGCTGCCACGGCTTCAGCCCGCTGACCCACGGCCCCGTCTCATACAAACCCGCTCTCGCCTCAACGCGCCCGTCGGGGGCGTGAATGAGTGCCTCTGCATGCTTCTCCTCAGCGTGACCTCCCCAGTTCCGTGGTGCTTCTTGAGGCTGTCCAACAAGCCGTGCAAACAGCTCCAGCGTCTCCTCGTAGTCCTTCGTGAAATCTCGCGCCTCGTAGCTCCAGAAGTCGCAATCTTGCTTGTACAGCGCGAGCGTGTGTGCAGCACAAGCTTGCCACGTGTCGAGCAAGTGGTACCATACGCTCTGCATCACTGGTGTGTCAGTGGTGTGGAAGTCGGCGAAGTAGTCGAGGAGGGAGGCTGCGGCGGACCAGAATGTCGTGAGGAAGGTTTCGCTACATGGTACGACCTCTACGGTGCCTGGCTCGTCTGGGATAGTGCGCGCGCGGCCTGGGTGAGTGGAGAGGTTGTAGATGGAGGCAGCAACGGCGGCGGTGTCGAGTGAGTTTGGGCCGAGTGTGTAGTGGAGGGTTAGAGCGGGTGCTGTGCTGTCAGTGTCTTCGATGCGGATAGCTAGTATTTCCATCGTTGGGGGTGTTGAGATTTGCGAGTTAATTTGGTGCAGGATAGTGTTTGTGATTGCGCTTTGACAACGCGCGCAAATATGTCTAATTACAGTGGGTAGGTGAAAGCAAACGATCACTGCTTCCACGCATGTGACATTCGACTAAGCGTGCTCATCCTCCCGTGCTGCATGTTACTTAGCAACGCTTCTTCCAACGCCGACTGGCTAATGCCTGCATCTGCAAAGGTCAGTTCGATCCAGTCTGCGCAGATCGTACCACATACCGTCAATATCACTGAAGCTGCTCCCCATGCTCGGGGTACCCTCACTGCCTTCTTTGCGCCTGAGTGCCTGCGCCCTCGGACTCCCAAGATTTGCCATGGCGGCACGATGGTTGAAGTTCGGGCTCACAGGGCTCTTCGTTGCTGCCTGTGGGCCAGAAGGCGCATCGCTCGCTGAAGCGGAGCTGGTCATCGAGGACGCTGTCTCTGTAGTCACCTGAGAATGAGGGCTACTCTGCTTTGCCGCGGGCACACTCTTCTGCCCAGATGTACCCTGTTTCGATACACCTAGAGGTCGTCGGTCGTGAGCGTTCGATGCAAAAGGCAGCATAGTGTTGCCCTGAGATCCTGCGTCATCACCTTCTTGCGTGCCGTCGCCCTCGGCGAAAGGCGCCAACTCACGAGGTCGTTTCTGCTGGAAGCGGGGTGGTCTCTTAAACAGTTGACTACGATGGGCAGGATGATCGGTATCAGATAGCGAGGATGAGCTCGAAGATGACGAGGCGGGGATCTCCGGAGAATCCGGTGGTTCTTGCGGTGCAGCATGAATGGCGGTCCCTGGGGAGATTGATCGATCTTTCCTGGTAGGTTTGGCAAGATTCGGGCGATGCGTTGAACGCGCAGATAGTGTTCGAGTTGGGAGCTGCTGAGCTTGGGCGCGGGATTGTGTTAAAGTGGTCGTTGATGGCGTCCTTGTCAATGTCGGAGCAGGCTCAATAGCTTCCTGCAGGCCCAAGCTTGGGCTGTTCTTGCGGTGACCAGATAGAGCTGAAGTCGTCCTTGAGTTCCCAGCGCCGCTACCAACTCTCTGCATTGCGACGCCACCAGCAGGTGTAAGAGTGCTGCCACCGCTGGATGCAGCTGCGGTTATGTTGGAACCGCTGACCTTCTTCATCTGATTCCGAACGTGCTCGAAGTGGCGTTCGTACAGCCATGCTGCTTGTTGTAATAGAAACGTTGGAGGCACCTGGAACTTTGATGCCAGTTCTACCCAGTTCAGGTCACTCGTCTTAGATGACTTCGAAATGACCTTCCACAGTTGGCGGTCCTTTTCGGCGTCCCACTGTGCTTGCGGTGGATCGACGAAGCTACCACGCGGGAATGGCAGCCGGATTAAGGCGGTAAACTGCGTTGAAGACATGTTGCAGCAGCAGAAGTGATGCCGTACGTCGATGTAGGATGGATGGGATGATGCTCGGCTAGGCTGTCAGGGCACCGCGTGAACTGATGCACGCGCAGGCATCCAGGCGACCAGGCACACAAACAGATCGGTCTTCACGTTGTCATTTCGTTGTTTCTCCCCACAAAGTCAAGAGCCTTCCGGCATGCACTCACTATGGTCTCTGAGAAAGTAAACACTTGATAAGTAGATCGACTGACGTGTGAAGATGCGCGCTTTCACGAGCGATGCTCGGCCCCGCAAACGGACCCTTGATGCCCCACCCTGGCGTCATGCAGGCACAAAAGTTCAACTCCAAGTCGGGCAATCATATGAGTCGCACAACATCCGCACAATTGAGCAAGATGACAGAAACAGTGACTACGATTGACATCCAAGGCAAGCTGCCCAAAGTCGCGTCCGGCAAGGTGCGCGACTTGTTCGCAGTCAACGATGACACACTGCTTTTCGTTGCGAGCGACCGCATTTCGGCGTACGACGTGATTATGGAGAATGTGAGTGACGAGATGCGCGACAAAAAAACGAAACCTCCCCACGGAATATTGAAACTCAAGTTTGATCAATGCTGACATCGAACAGGGCATCCCAGGAAAAGGCGCTCTTCTCACAGCTATGAGGTATCTAGACCTCTCAACTCCTACAAACAATCAAAACTAACAACCCCAGCATCTACTGGTTCAACTACCTCCCACAGCACGTTCCCGGCCTCAAAACCCACTACATCTCCAACACCCTCCCGGCCCCCATTTCTTCCCTAACCTCCTTCAAAGACCGCTCCATGCAAGTCCGTCGTCTACGCATCATTCCCATCGAGTCCATCGTGCGCGGCTATATCACGGGCTCGGGCTGGTCCGAGTACAAGAAGTCAGGTACCGTGAACGGCATCCCTCTCCCCTCCGGACTCATCGAGGGCCAAAAGCTGCCCCAGCCGCTCTGGACACCGAGCACGAAAGCCGAGCTAGGCGACAAAGACGAGAACATCTCGCCCGAGGCAGCGCGCTCCATCATCGCCAACGCCAAAATCGCAGCCAGAGTCGAGGAGCTGAGTCTGGCCATCTACTCCGCGGCCGCTGCACGCGCAGAAGCCGTGGGCATCGTGCTCGCAGACACCAAGTTCGAGTTTGGGCTTGACGAGAACGACGACGTGGTGCTGGTTGACGAGGTGCTTACGCCGGATAGCAGCCGCTTTTGGCCCAAGGACACGTGGGAGCAGAATCTAGGCAAAGCGCAGCCGAGCTTTGATAAGCAGTTTTTGCGCGATTGGCTGACGAGCAATGGGCTGAAGGGGAAAGAGGGGGTTAAGGTGCCGGAGGAGATTGTGAGGCAGACGGCGGAGAAGTATAGGGAGGCTTATGAGAAGATTGCGGGGCAGGGTGCGTGAGGAGGATGCGCAGCAAGTCTGAGCAGCAAGTCTAAGCAGCAAGTCTGTGTAGTGTAGTTTACGAATTATGTTCCACTCGGAGTCAAGCTTCACTTCTCCAGCATGCAATCTTTTATTTTCCAATGTTCTTCATTCTCCTACGCACTCTCATTTCTATCGACCTACTACCTACTACCTATATGCAATCATATCCTTATATCAATCGTCGTATATACAACTGCGAACAACACCCAAACGCCATATAATGCAGACATGTCATGAGGAGCTTCCAAGCAACGCCTCTCTACGCACGCCCCGCTTCGCTGCATGCATGTAACCCGCCCAAATCAAAGTACCATAACAAAAGAAACGCTGCGAAAATCGAAGGCGTGATGGTGATGTGGTGGTAATGGTGTGGTGATGGCCGTTCTACAACAGACCTATATCGGTATCGCTTTGTGTCTTCAAGCCCGCTGTCAAGTATGTCTTAAGCCCTCCGAGCCCCAAACAAACTAAGATTGATAGCCGTCTCGTTCGCATTCGGATTCCCCGAGCTCTCGGCCAGGATCTCCCATCGCGGCTGCTGGAACGGAAATTGCCTGACCTCCACCGCAGGTGGCTTCGCTGAAAGCTTGGACAGGCCCTGTGCTGGGGTACCGCCTCCTACAGCTCCAGGACCACCCGCTGCAGGAGTGGCGCGCTGGGACTGCACTGGCGAAGGCTGGGTGGCGCGTTGCTGCGCCAGACTCTGCATGTGCTGCATGTGTTGCATTTGCTGGAGGGGGTTCGGTGTTGCTTGGTTCGAGGGATTGCGTTGGAGTTGTGCCGGGAGCATTTTGTTCTGAGGATGCGTGTGCTGCGTGTACTGGGGGTAGTTGCGCATCTGCTGTGCTTGCTGCGCTTGCATTTGTTGCTGGCGTTGCTGCTGCTGGTTCAAATATCGTTGCTGGGGCGTGGCGCCGGAGCCGGACATAGGTGAGTTCTGTTGGCCCTGCTGAGGCGCTGGGGTTTGTGGCTGTGAGGGCGGCTGTGGCTGAAGTACAGGCTTTGTCAAGACGAGCCACCCGTCGATTGGCACCGCAGACCCGACGATGAATGAGCATCGAGGATCATCCAAGCATGTGCCGATTTCGGCGCGTGCCAGCTGAATGCGTACGTCGTCAGAAAGTAGATCAGACAACACGACAGCGACATCGAAGACGTGTTCGGCGATCCGCGGGTAGATTTCGAGGACCGGATGAACGATGAGAGATTTGAGTGCGATCATTAGGGCGGTCTGGTGCTGATGTGCTGCGTTGCGCAGAAGTGATGTGCTGTGTGAGAGCAGCACACGGAACAATGCACTTGTCCTGCTAACAATTAGCGGCTGAAGAGCACTAATGCCCGACAGTAGGCTTACCAAGTGTACAAGTCTGACACCGTCAATTTGTCAGTGTGACTTGGTGGTTTCGTCAAATTACTCAATGAGCTGAGAGCCTGCGCTACACCTCGGAATCTGTCGACCAGGGCGATTAATAGCGCAGATTGATCAGAAGAGTCTGATCCATCTCCCGCAGTCAGATCGATGACCGCGAGAAATTTCCGGACTGATGCAGGTGATCTTTGGTCTAAGCTCTGCGGATCGAAAGGCGATGCTGTGAAGAAAGACGATGCATCAATGATTTCGCGTTCGGCATGCTGACGGATCTACGCAAGTCAGCTCGACTCGAGTCGGACATGAACCTATACATACCTTGTCTGTAAGAGCGCTGTCTAGGGTAGCTAGAAGCTCTACTCCAGAAGTCTGGTCTTTCTCCATGGCCGACTTGACAGCATCCAGAAGTGCGGAAGAGAGACCGTCGGGGGACTGCTCTGTGGTCGACGAATCCGTCTCAAAAATCTGCTGAATGGTGGATCTGCAGAAGGGCATCGAGAGCTCACTTGCAATATCGAAGATCGCAATGATTTGTTGCTCTGGAGTCTTCTTGAGAAGGCCTATTTCTGGGTCAGGCATGATCAGATGCAAGGGACTCTTCGTCGGCGGCTTACCCAGATCACCAACGGGATCTAGCAACGAACTGAAAGAGAATTCCAAATAGCGTTTCTTCAGGTCTCCATTCGAACCTGCCACATTGAGCTTAGACAACGAAGCATCGCCAACGAGCGTATAGTGCTTCAGAATATCCAACACGGCTCTGCTGGAGAGTAGGTTTCGCAGCGGTTGGCCTACTCTCTGTGTCGGTAGGGATGTACCAAGCTCTACGAGTTCGCCGATGAACCGAAGTACGCGTGCATCTGCCTCATAGCAGAGCTTGTGCTGTTCCAGTCGGTAGCGGTAACGGTCTTGGGGCGACCAAGTACCTGTCAGGACATCCGAAGGTAGTAAGCTTTGGAGGCCCTCCAAAGCGACACGAAAAGCCATTTCAGGCTGTCCAGGCGATGTTTTGCCAACATAAGCTCGAAGGCTGTCCAAGAAACCAGAAAGAGGCATGCAGCCTGATCCGACTAAGGTTGGCAATGCAACGAATAGAACTTCGACTTGATGATTGAACAAAGACATGTTTACCCACTCATTCAGAACAACATCAAAGGTAGAGTCATCGAAACTACGCAGACGATAGAACCAACTGGAGTAGCTATCAGACTGTAAAAGACCTTTACTGACACAGTCCTGCAGACTACCAGTGATCTTACGTAGTACGCGTGCCATAACTTGTTGATCCATAGAGTTGCCACTTGAAAGGATGCGCTCAATCTCCTCTTCCGGACTGGTCGAGAAGTTGTTGTACATCACCTCACCCATGTTGTCGGATGCGGGAGAGCAGGCGGCCATCGAGTTCTTCTGGTCGAGTCGGCTTATGTCATAGTTGAGCAACTGCAAGAGCGAATTGTCCAAGCGTAATGTCCGCGTCAGGTTGAGGAGGCTTAGAAGCAACTCGCGTTCAGGAAACCGTACAGTCCGAATAGCAGCGTACCTTGTTACTACTCTTCCAAAGAGTGAGTCAAAGGCGCCAATGGCACGAAAGGCCTTCAAATGGTAATGCATAGTGTCCGTGGCAGAGGCGAGTACACTGGGATCCAATGAGGACGTTACGATGTTGACTACATCTGCAAGTAATGGCAGATCTTCAAACTGCTCAAGGTAGGACCGCACAGTGTGGAAGTCGTAAGGCGTGATCAAGGAGACGGCACCAGTCTCCTCAACGTTAGGGTCTTTTGTGGGTACACTGAGTGGCTTAGCAACGCTCGAATTAATGTCAAAGAAGAAAACTCACTGCTCGTTGACCTCCGCGTACCGGGCAACCTGCTGGCGCAGCCAGATACCAAGCTCGATCTTGACGGTAGAACCGAGCTTGGCGATGTCAACCTTGCACTCACCCAGACCGAGGTATCCCATGCCACATAATACAGGCAATTGCTGTGAAATGGCGAGTTTGGCGTCATTCAACATCTGAATTTCCACATCCGCCGAATGACCCGTCCCGCGTAGAAGCGTTGCACGTAAAGTACGAACCTGATCCGGTAATCCACTGATGGGTATCTCGGTGATGAGCCGTACAGGCCAGGCAGCAGCGTGCGACAAATCCAAGTCTTGCGCGATAGATCCGGTTGCAATGAGCCACTGCATGTATCGACCAGCTGCAAATGTCCTCGAGCGCACCAATTCTGAGATAATCTTGAACACCATTCGGGAGTCGCCACCCTTAGCCCAACTCATGCCCTCGAGGTATGCCGTGATGCATTCGTATATGTCTGCACCGAGATGGGCCCACCTACGGAGCAACCGCGTTGCCAGACACACCCTGTGCGAACCTTCGCGATAACACGAACAAGCCCACTGAAGCAGAACTTGGACCAAGGTAATGGGATTGGGGATGACCTCCATGCAGTCGGTAGAAACCTCTTCGATGCGAATCATCTTGCTGTAATCGACGTCGTCAAGTATGTGGTAGACTCGACCCGCAGAGGTTGCGGAAGCTGCTGGCGCGATCTTGGACGATTGCTGTAACCGACGATTCCGTTCGTCCAACCGCTTCACACCGTGCAAGATCTGAGGGTGGTTGGTCCTCTCTGCGAGGCCGTGGAGAATAGTGCTGTATTGACGCCAGGAGTCGGGAAGCAACAGGCAAGCAGGACGTATGGCAAGGAGCTTGATCAGGGTATTCTCGAGAAAACTCGATAACCGTGACGGCGGTGTCCCAGCGTCATGTTGAGAAAGCTGGTGTACGTTAGCAGGAATTGTAGGGACTGACTGCGCAAAAGAGCTCGCCTTTGTGACATGGTGGAGCAGCGCCTCTGCCAGACGCTTGCCACGAATTCGACATGATGTGATGTCTTTCCAATAAGCGGGGATAGATGAAATAAGAAGCCAAATGAATAGCCGCTCAGATGTACAAGCCCCTAAGCTGTGAAGTATCCAGTCCAGAAAGTGGTCCACGTCCAGCAAGCACTCTTTGTACAGAAAGGTTGCTAGTTGAAGCCTGTGTCATATCAGCATTTTACCATACCAAGCTCATAGCAGCACCTACGAGTACGTGATGCGCTGCTTCCATTCCCCAGTACCGATATTCTGGAGAATGCCGTCCAGGAACTGCTCCACCGAGCTTGTCCACCCTCTGACCCATGTCACAGTACCTGCCTGGCCCTTGCGCTTGTGCGCACGCAGTTCGTTGATGCCCACGCATTTGGCCAGCCACAGCGCTCTCGGGAGAGGTATGTTCTTCTTGAGACACTGTTCCAGCAGCACCTTGCCGGTAAGGCCGTGCGGTATGGTCCGACTCAGACGACGGAGGCCAATGCCTGGGTTCGATAGGTCGTACAGCCATTGTTCTCTGGCGGTGTCGCGGAGCGTGAGGCGTGGGGGAGGCTTGAAGGTGTTGGGCTCTTGCAGCCGTCCGGTCTGCTGGCGCTTCTCCAGGACCGCGACGAACAGCGTCGATAGGGTCGACAGCCCAGACTTGTTCTTCAGATTCGACCACAGCGACGGACGGGCGGTGTTCGTCTCGTTCATGATCCCCGGCTTGTTGGTGATCCCTATCTTGACCAGCGCCTCCGTCAGCGTATCCTCGGGGTTGGTGCCGGTCCATGGATACACGTCGGCAGCCTTGCCCCCAGGGAAGTGCACTGGCGCAGCGACGACCTCGGGCGCCTGCATGCTGGGATGCTCCTTCACACCCGTCCCTCCCGGCACAATGCGCCGCTGGCTCGCGGCATCTCTCAGGTGGACGGAGCCTGGCCGCGGCGGCACGGGTAGATTCGCGGTCGGTTGGTATGGGAACGCAGCGTGGATGGGCAGCTCGTAGTCGCTGGGTGCAGTGCTGTAGAACAGCTGGGGCCGCCCCCGAGGCAGCGGTCGTGCGGACTCTTGGGCGCCATTGTGTGCGGGCGGGCGCTCGTCCTCAAGAGTGGGATCGATGCAGTCGGGCTGGGGCAGCGCCGTCACCAGCGGCTTGGACGGGCGCCGCCGCACCTGGGCTCGAGGAGGCACACCACTGCCACGGGACTGCTCATGTATTCCCGGGCCAGGACGAGAGGTCATCGCACCGAGAGCGGGTTCATCGTTGACGTGCTGCGCGACCGGGCTGGGAGGGAGGGAGACGGGACGACGTCGGTGGTGTCGGGCAGCTGAGGCGGCCGCGAGCGCAACATCCAAGACTCAAGAGGAGGGCAGGCAGAGGGACGCAGTGCAAACAGAAGTGAAGAGGAGAGGATCTGCACACAGGGTCCCTGAGTGTTGGCAAGGGTGGGTAGTCACGGACAGAGTGTTGAGGCGTTCCGTGAGAGGTCCCGTAGCGGATAGGCTGATCTGATATGTATGTCGCTGAAATGCCGAGTACAAACGCCCGCCGCGGCCGGAGATCTCACGTTACGGCATCAACACCACCATCTCATTCTTCGTCTCCACCGCGGCCCTACACCGCTCACACAGCTCCACCATGGCCTCACTCCAGGGAAAGAAGGATATGCGACGCGCCGACCTCAGTATGTGCCCGCGCCCGCCCCAATGGCATGCCCATCGCCATTCGCCGTGGCCCCTATACGCAACCATGCATCCGGTTCACATCACGGATCACGTGCACTAACAGCTCACAGTCGTGCCCTACGCAGAGCCGGCCAAGGACAAGTCAGACGGCGACATGTCGAGTATGTGACTGCCTGCCTGTGTGTATGCGGCTGCAGTATTCTGACATAAGTCCAAGGCACAATGGCCAGCACTCTGCCCATGGCTGCCGTACGTACCACCCTTTGCGTCTGCGTTGCACGGCTGATATGATATCCAGATATTCACCCGGAACAAGTACGGTGCCCTTATCTAAATTGGTCTGCAGCACTGACATGGCTCGCCTCGAACAGGATGATCGGCTGGTATGTTGTCCGGCTTGCTTTTGCCAGATTGCCTGCTGATTCGCTGCAGGGTGTCCGTGGTCTTCTCAGTGCAGTCGTGGCTCGCTGAGACGCAAGAGCAAAAGAAGACGTCCACCACCCCGGCTTACTTCTCGGTTGGCATGGCCGGTAGGTACTTCAACTCTACCCTTTAAACTCTGCTAACCGCCCACAGTGATGTCTTTGCTCGTCGTAAGTGCTCGGGCTTGTCGCTGAGCGACCGATCTGGATGACTGACTTGGTATCACAGAGTTACTCTTCCCTCATTCTGCCGCCCCCGCCTGGCAGCATCGGTACAGGTACCGGAACACAGGCAGCACCAGCTGCGGCGCCTCCGTCGTAGTTTTCACCATGCATGCATGAAGTGATGCTGTGGTCAGTATCGGCGCGCTAGCCGTTGAGCACGACAGGTGTACTGTGTAACTGTAGAATGGGATGGGCTGCCTAAGGTGCAAAAACGCGGCAGTCTCGCCAGAGGTCGAACGGGCTGAATATTGGAGACTTGGATAGACTCATTAATTCATTGAAGCGAATCAGCTCCGAGTCTCACCTTGTTGCCATCTGATGTTTCACTGGGTCGCTCTTGCCTCACGAATCAGGAGCGCAGCCACGCCGTGAAGGTGGTAGGTGCGCCTGCCGCCCCGCGACCGACGCCCCACCAAGACTGAAGTCCCTCGACGCCAAACACTCTGACCTTCCACTCACACGACCACTCGCCTCACCAACCGCTCCCGACTATCCTCAGCTGTACCGGTATAGCATACCCTTGCGCACGTCACAACAACCCCACCCACAGCGCACACGCAACAGTTGTTTGTATGTCCATCGAGAATCTTAAGACCTTCGACCCGTTCGCGGAAGCCGATGAAGGCACCGGCGAGAAGTCCTCAGCGCAGTCCCAGGACTACATTCACATACGTATTCAGCGTACGTACTCACTCACTGCTGCGGTTCCACGCCTTTTAACGCCCGGCGGCCTTCCCAGACCGCCCACCTCAGCCCCCTAAAACTCTTACCTTCCTGATAGGGCACCGCTCTTTCGCTCATAGTCGGCACGAATTTCGCTAACACACTGCAGAGCGCAATGGACGTAAGACCTTGACCACGGTACAGGGCTTGCCCAAGAAGTTCGACCAGAAGAAGATCCTCAAGGTCATCAAGAAGCAATTCGCCTGCAATGGAACCATAGTCGCTGACTCCGAGATGGGTGAGGTCATCCAACTCCAGGGAGATCAGCGCAAGGATATCCAAGACTTCTTGACCAACAAGAAGGAGGGCCTTGGTCTTGATGCAAAGACCATCAAGGTGAGTCACGCCAGAATCACGTAGCCCCGAGGCTGCATGCTGACAGCTTCTCAGGTCCACGGTTTCTAAACGCAATCACATGCGAGTCCCCTCCCCCAGACACCAAGTCACGGATTCTGCGGAATACAGGCGTTTCCCTTCATGCGGTTATGGCGCTTGTTGAGCTGAGGCTGACGGAAGAGACGGCACGAGGAGCCGCTGGGACGGAGACCATGGGACCGATCGCGACATGCGCTGGACGTCAAGAATGCTCATGCGTCCATGAATGATACCACGGGCTAGAATTTTCATGACATGAATCTTTACTTCCTCCAATTTTGAGATGCTCCACACGCCCCACTCCTGACGTTGCATTGCAGATGCGGGTGCCGATTTGCGGACATTGACCGTCTTTGAGGCTCATGATGTGTTCCAGAACGGACGTGAGCCAAATTTTGAAGCAGAGAACCATGGGAGGTAGTCAAGATCCCTCTGCCCTACCGTTGTCATCTGACAGGAATTGTGGGACCTACAATCAGCTGTACGACTTCGACTTGAAAGATTCCAGGCTTGCCGTTCCTCGCGTTCGACGAACAGAACAAATTGTGATAGATCCATGGCGACCAAATGTGATGTGATTTATACAGTTGCCTATGTCTGGCACGTACACAACTATGCTTACAATATCTTCTCTTTCTTCGACTGCGCTTCCTTCGCCGTTCCAGGAGCTCCGTCCGTCAGTCAGACGATCTTGCGCAGAAAGTCGCTGAAGCCTTCGCTCTCCGAACTTTTCCCTCGATGATATTTGACCCCGCTGGAATCTATCCTCATTTCGTTGGGCTTCGCTACGCTTGGGCTTCGCTACGCTCACGCCGCAGAGGCCTGGATATCCAGCATCTTCTTCCAGTACGCCTCGTCCTCCTCCATCTTCGCGGGTGTTGTTTCACCTGCGAATCCCCAGATCTTCCAGTCCTCCGTCTTCCCGCCCATCACCCGTGTCTGCATCACAAGGTACTCCACAACGGTCTGTGTCTGCTTCTGCTCCGCCTTCTCTACCTCCACATCCTTCTTGGCCACATCCTTCTTCGCTGCCCCAAGGCTCGCAATGCTCGCCGGCGCCCATACCGGCTTACCCACCCTACTCTCAGCGCGCAGGGCAACGGGTTTCGTAGCCAGCGTCTGCTCCGACTCCAGGCGCACGATGCACTGGCGGTAGCTTGTGTCGGGCTGGTCGGCACCGAGCGGTGCGCAGCGGTGCGACACGATGCGTGCGGATTTGAACTTGTGCAGGTGCCAGCTCATCTTCACGGGGCCGCGGGCGGCGATCTGGCTGCGCAGCGAGGCGGCGAGGGGAGGGAGGCAGATATGTTGAAGGGACTTGGCGTCGCCGCTATTCATCGTATTAGCATTACTTTGGCTCCGTATCTCTCTTCGAACTTGCGTGTTGGGTCGGAATAGAGAGGGTGTGGTAGGGGAGACGTACGCAGCAAGACTCTCGTAGTAGCTCCTGTAGAAACTCTTCGCCCTCTTTTTCAGCATACCCTGCTGCAGAAAATCCACAGGCAAATAACTCTTAATCCCCTTCTTCACCACACATCTCTTGAAATGGCTTCTCGTATACAGCCCCGTAAATCTCGACTTCAGCAACGTCCAAAAATACGCATAAAACTCCCGCCTCAAAGGCGACGGAAGCTTGCTCAACCGCGCCCGGATGACAGTGTTCTGCAGCAACCCGATGTCCTCGGCCATCTCCTGCACCCCGCGGGTTTCGGTGGTTTGCACGTTGGGTGCAGATTGCCCCATGACGGTGTTTTCGGCGCTGGCGAGCTGCATTCGGATGTCGACGAGGCGGTTTTCTTTTCGGCGCGGGCGCGATGGTGTCGAGGAGAAGGTTCGTGTGGAGGGGGCGAGGGAGGGTATGCGGCGCTGGAAGAGGCATTGGCGCTGAAGCGATGAGCGCGCTATGCGCAGTGGTAGTTGTGTCGACATGGCGGCGTTGGGGCGCGAGATGAGCGCGTGCAAGATGGACAAAAGTTGGAGTTTGGATGTCGAGATGGATGCCGGGGTGGTCCGTGCTGGCTCCCGAACGATTGCACCGTCGCGCGGTCTTCAAGTGGTAACACATCAAAGTTCGAGGAATTGCGAGAGACGCAGATTGGTGTGATTATCATTACTTTGCTTTTCGTTGCGTCTCTATGACTGAGTTGAGGCTTGCTCATACTATCGTACCTCGTACCCTTGCATCCAGAGCCACTCCAACATCCGTACACAACACGCCAGATCTATACATGTATTTATACAAGAGTTCCAGAAGAGCGAAGCGTAGATGGTGGGTATTTACACCGAGAGGAAAGACGCCGTCAGTATATGCTCCCAAGATTGCAACGCCGTGCCCATGCAGCCAAATGTTGTACAAGGAAATGCTGTACATGCGAAGAGAAATGACAAGGAGATCTTTTACATGTTGCTGGACTCGCCGAGCAGCTTCAGAACGCCCTCGTACGTGCCAAACATGATGGCGGCGCTGGGGACGACACGGAACATGTGGGGCACGAGTCCACCGTAGAGCGCAGCCATGCCCTCCTCTTTCCAGATGAGCTTGAAGCATTGTGCGAGACCGGTGTACTTGAGGCGGCCGTCCTGTTGGGGAGCCTGTCGTAGGCGGGTTCGGACGACCTCGTGAGGGTAGGTGACGAGTGCGGCAATGAACTTCGCGGCGCCAGCAGCGGACACCTTACCGGTCCAGTCGACCGTTGTGTCCCATGCTGTGGGCTCCCGGCCGCTTGCAGCAACTCGCTCAGCACGTCTCGCCAGTGCAAGCTTCATCTGCTCGTACATCATCCACTGCAACGTGCTCTCTGACACACCAAGGTAGCTGGCAGTCAGGCCGCGGTACAGGCCGAAGAAGCCTTCTTTCCTGACGGTCTGCATTGTGCAGTCGAGAGCATTCCTGTATTGGCGGCCGCGGCCGTCGGAGTGGATGCTCTTGTCCAGTTGTAGTCGAGTCTTGACCAGCCAGATGGGGTTCGTTGCGGTTCCAGTGACGATACCAGCGGCTGCAGCTGAGCAGAGATGAACCCACGCAGCTTCTTTCCCGTTGTTAAACTGTTGGCTGATGACCCGCTTGCTGTTTCCGTACACGTAGAAGTTGATGGCGCGAGCAGGGACAACGCCGATCAAGTTGGGTCCGAGGCCCTTGAAAAGTGCTCGCCAGCCCTCTGCTTTCGGGACCTGCCACAGAATCTCCCCGGTTTCGCGGATGTGGAGCAATGAGCTGCGGGCGAATGACATGGTCTCGATCGGTGGTAACCCTCGAGCGGTCCTCATGGCGGCGAGATGTTGCTGGTAGTATGTCGATTGCAGGCGTGTCTTGAGGACGTCAAGCGGCGCGGTCAGAGTCGCAGATGCCATGCCACCAAGTCTGCATCGTGTCAGCTCTCTGCTCTCCTGTGCTGTTCTTGAGTAGAGTTTGTCTCACCCGCCAGCGACGAAATGCGCCCATGACTTCGCAAACGCCGGGCCTCCGGCTGCTACTGGAGCTCCATCTGGTAGTTTCGCAGGTACCACTTCGCCAAGCTCGCGCGACGAAGGCAGTGATGTTTGTCCAAATTGTGGGTTGTTGTCTCGAATGCCTCGAGGCGCGGAAGTGGTATCGAAGGTCATCTGAGAATGTGTGTCGCGTGGAAAGGACGGCGTGGAACAAGAAGGTGCACACAGTCGACGTGCGTCTGAGCAAGAAAGAGCGACGCGATCTGGGGTCGTGAATTGGATTAGTCGGAGGCGGAATGCAGAGTTGCAGCGTTCATGGTACAGGACGCAATACTTCCAGACCAAAATTTAGCGCGGAATCCGGGGGCACCTGCATGACAATGTATGATTCGCCGCGGGCGTCATCGCATCGTTTCACCGCGGTAGAGAGTCGCCATCTTCACACTCAGCAATTGCTGCATTCAACACACAACAATATGCGCCCGACACCAAGGACTTTCGCCCAAGGCGGCTTCGTATCGCGCAGCTTGGAGGAGTTCAAACGCCTCTCACAATTTGGTAGGTCCTGCGCGCATCCATCTCATGCTACACCCGCTAACTAGTACAGCTCTCAAGCTCGAAGGCCTGAGCACGCCCCGCAAAGCCTTCCCTCTCGTGAAGTTCGAGCAGGCAGAGGATCTGAAAGCATGCAAGAAAATGAGTGATAAGGACATTGGGGGCTACTCGACCGTCAACTTCGACCATTACCCCGTTACCCAGACCGAGCCCGCACACGCACGTTTTCACGGCACCATTTCCACACAGCTACCGCACAACCAACCGCACATTCAGAGGACAGGGTATGCGGGCTTCAGGACACTAGAGCGTGGCCGCACCATCTTCGGCCCGTCGTTCTGGGACGTGAGCTTGTATGGCTACCTGGCGCTGCATTTCAAGTCAGATGGGCGCAAGTACTTTGTGAACGTGCAGACCGACTCCATTGTACCCACAGATATCCACCAGCATCTGCTGCATTCGAAGACACCCGGAGAGTGGGAGACGATCCTCATCAAGTGGAGCGAGTTTGTGCGAACAAACCACGGCCAGGTTGTTGAGCCACAGAGGGAGATGTTGACACAGAAGGTGAAAACAGTGGGCATCTCGCTGATAGATCGGATACCTGGTCCTTATGATCTGAGCATTGGCAACATCTGGGCGACGAATGCGACCAAGGAGGATGACATCCTGCGGAATGTATCAGGCTTTATCCAGGGTCTTCCTGTGGGGCGGAAAGCAAGCAATCAGAACGTCGACAGGAAAGATTCGGTTCAGGAGGAGCAGGTACGTGATATCACGGAGACAAATAGGTAGAGGGTGGGATGAGTTTAGTCGTTTCCAGCGTTCTTCGAGTTCTAAATCCAAGGTTCACTCGTACCTGGCGTTGTATATACGAAAAACGTGTTGAGCAAATCACATTTGGATCTCGCCCTGTGCAATAAGAAGTTTAAAGTATGAGCATAACTGAATTAAAGTGGAACTGCATGAACGTGACTACGCGTTTGGGCGTTTCGCTTAGGCCGCGGTTACCTTACACCGCGGTAAACAACAAGCGCTATCTTCAAACCACCAAATACATGCTTTCTGCTATTACCTTCACTGTAATGCATCAGGCCTGGCCTGAATCGGTATTAATGTCTCTGAAGCAATAGAAAGCGCCGTATCTCGACCGGTAGAAGACGTTCGGTTGTGACTTGCTCACGTCTCCAACCGTCAAAGTTCAAGATGGGCACAGCACGCTACCTCACGGCGCAGAAGATCAGCTTGCTGGTCCTACTTCGCCTCTATTGCAGCTCCACGCTGCCTTCTTCGTCAACGATACCCATACTCTCCTTCATCCTTTCAGCTACTCTTCCGTCAACTTCTTCAAGCGTCAGGTCTTCGCGCTCTTCAGCAACCAGCAATCCTTCCTTCTCTATCGACAGCTTCGAAGATGTCCTTCAAGGCCATGCTTCCCCAATGCCCGGTCGCACGCTATTGGATCTCTTCCTCGCCAACATGTGGGGAATGAACTCGTTCGATGCATTGCACGCGCTTTTCGACAATCTCGGCGAGCTTCTGATGACGCCTCCGCACCAGGAGGGCGAAGGACAGGAGCGCATTTACCTCTCCAAAACGTCTCCCTTGGGCATCTTCGTGCGGCGCGCGAGACTCGAGTTTGACAGACTGCAGTTCGAAGACACGATCGCACTGTGGTCATCATTCGTCAGGTACCGCGCACCCACAGCGCAATGGTCAACGCGAACTAAGCAACTTGCTGCGAGCGGTGTGGATGCCGTCATTGTCGACATGGATATCCGGGAGGGCGACGATATCTTTGAAATAGCCTACGGAGATCTCCAAGTACCAGACGATGGGACGCAAGGCGTGAGCCAAGATGATCTTGATCGCATACTGGAGTTCCAGCTCGACCGTCTGCAACGGTTTGGCGACCGAGTGCCAGACTCGATGAGGACACAGCTTCGTGGAATGCTTGCATCATCAAGCACAGCACATCGACAAGCGCATCTCGTTCAGTTCTTCGACGCCTGGAAAGCTGGCGACTACACATCTGCCTTTGACAACCTGCATCGCTACTACGACTATGCCATGCAGACCCGCGAGAAGATCCACTATCAATACGCTCTACTTCACATGGCGATCTTGCAGGCGGACTTTGGCTGCTTTGGTGAGGCCATCGCAGCGATCAACGAGACCATTGCGACCGCGCGTGAGTCTCAGGACATGACCTGCTTGAGCTTCAGTCTGAGCTGGCTGAACCACATGAGCAAGGCATACCCCAAGCAAATGAAGACTGCTGGTTACATGAGCATGCTGGGGAGCGAGCGAGATGCCCTGACTTTCCTGAAGGCAAAGGCTCGCGAGAACAAGATGCACAATCTGCTTAGCGCCACACTGCTCAATGAAGCCAAGCTGGTCCTCTCCACCGTAAGTTGTTGATCAAGAAATGGTATTGAACTGACAGGGACCGCATCGCTGACATGTATATCCAGGGCGACTCCGTCTCTCGAGCTTTCGAGCACATCTATCAGTCGTCACACCTCAACATCAAGGAGAATGTCAATAGCTATGGCGGTCAGATGCTGTTGCAGTCTACCTTGTATTCTCGGCTCGGAATACCACATCTAGCAGACATACACTGTGCCTTGCTTCTTGACTGTCATGGGACCAGCTGTCCAATCGACGAGAAACTTCGCGCAATAGGACGACAGGCTTTCATTGTACGTCCAAGGCTTTAGACAGATCTGTAAGACGTTGGCTGACGATTTCGCAGATGAGTCAGAATGGGCGCTACGACGAAGCCATTGAAGCCTTCCAGTCTATCGACTTGACTGCTCACAAGAAGTCCCTGAAGTTCAATCAGTATCTCATCCTCTGCGTTGGCATTACCAAGCTCAAGCGTGCCATTAGAAGGTAGGTGCTGGAATCTCTGTCGCCTCTTCGCCTTGCGACCAATCTGACTCTACCAGATCCGACTGGTCGACTTGCTCACACCTACTTGCAACCCTAAAGCCTTCAGAGGACCCATCCTCTGACACCCTCGACCCCGAACTCCACTTCCTCCTATCCGAGGCCTACATCGACTACCTCGTCTCGCGCGGCGACTATCCCCTCGCCTTCACAACCATATCCGCCCTTGCCCAATCCCTCAAGGAGGACAACGCAGACATCCTGCAGCGCGTCTCCGTGCTTCTCATGAAAGCCGACCTCTTCCGCAAAGCCGGCGTACCCGAGCGTGGCTTCAGCATCGCTCTGCGCGCCGCAAGCGTCGCCTACAAAGCCAAATTGATGCCCAGCCTGTGGTCCGCCATCGGCCTACTGGCAAACATCCTTAACGACCTCGGCGAGTGTATGAGTGCAAAGCGGCTGCTTGAAGCCGTGCTCCCGCAGAGCCTCGAGAACGGGGATAATATGCTGTCTGGCACGTTGTATAGCCATCTTGGGGATGCGTACATGGGGCTTGCGGATCCGAGGAAGACGGTGGAGCAGAGACTGCAGACGAGCTATGTGGCGAAGGCGGAGCTGTGTATTGAGAGAGCGAGGGAATGTTTCAAGAGGAATGGATATCTGGATGGCGAGTGCGAGCAGCTTATGAAGAAGGCTATTATTGCGAAGCTTAGAGGCGATGAGAAGTTGGCGGAGGAGTGGAGTCAGAACCATAATCGCGTCTGGGAGGAGGGTAGGAGAAGTGTTGAGCAGACCTGAGACACGTAAGTCGCAAGACACTAGGTCCAAAAATCCCAGCTTGTAAGACACATGAAGGGCGAGGTGTAGGATGAAAGGTAGCAGGCAAGCACAGCGAGCAAGTGAAGTCAGGTACAAAGGAAATGTATTGCTGGTTCTACACCTGCGCGCAAGAGATACTATTTACACATTGGGCCTGAGCGGGCTTCCACGATTCCATTGCTAATTGAGAGATGTCATGGATATAGAAGCATTTACTCGTCCTTCTTGTGGTAGTTGACCTTGTCGTTCCAGAAAAGGGTCTAATCATCGTCAGCATTGCATTCTTACACCGTTGCAGCATCGCAGCAAGTGCAGTGAGCGCATTCGTCATGGGGAAATTGGAACGCACCTTGTCACCATCGCCCCAGAAGTAGTTCTTGGTGCGGATGTTCTGGTACGGGTACTCGGGCCTCTCATCACGCGGGTTCTCGTGCTCCTCGTGCGCGACGTGCTCCCAGTGGGCGTCCCACCTCAACTTGGCGTTGACAGAGGCAACGATGATGCAGGGGACGGCGACGCTATCATAAACCATCAGCATACGTCCTCTCGACCCAATTGACCCGGTTCTCCAAGCTGCAGGTTCCAATTGCACCCGCAATGCCTCCTTGTTTCCCCTCTTCTTGTTCTAATGCCGTATGCGTGACGCCTGATTGGCGCCCGGGGAACACTCACTAGAGACTCAACTTGCGCCAGAACTCGCCGCTCTCGCCGCCATGCTCCGCAATGCGGGCACGCTCGCGGTTGAACTCGTTGTCCTCGGCGCCCGCGAACTGCTTGGGGCTCTCGGAGCTGTAGTTGCGCTTGCTGGCGCGGGCGGGGGCGCGGGCGAGCGCCTGGCGAGGCGCAGCGCGGAAGGCGGTTCGGGCGGCGAACATTGTGGTCGTGGTGGAGTGGAGAGGGTGTTGGACGTTGAGGTGTGGACGGCCGATGACACAGCTACCGGTGTGTGGTGTGAGCAAAGCTCGAGCTTCTGTAGGCTTGGCGGGTTTGGCTTGTTTGCGTAACGGCTGGCGGGAGACATGTGACGTCGTGACGCCTTTGCGTGCATTGACACGGCGCGTCGATGTCATCAACAATCAATATGAGCTGAGTGCACAGGAAGATGAGCGGATTCATGCACGGCGACACGCAATATGGTTCGCATTACGACGTGGAATGTCAATGGCATCCGCAACCCGTTTGGCTACGAGCCATGGCGCAAGAACCGCACGTTCAGCGCCATGTTTGACATTCTCGAGACGGACATTGTCATCATGCAAGAGCTGAAGATTCAGCGCAAGGATTTGACTGACGATATGGTGTTGGTTCCGGGCTGGGACTGCTACTTCAGCTTGCCCAAGCACAAGAAAGGTAGGTAACTAACACGAGCCAATGAGGCATTGCATCACGTGCTAATTGTATTACAGGATACTCTGGTGTTGGAATATACACTCGACAGTCCGTATGTGCGCCTATTCGAGCTGAAGAAGGCATCCTTGGAGTCTTGTGTCCACCGGGTTCGTCGACAACCTACCGCGAGCGACCTGCCTCAGAGAGCATAGGAGGCTACCCATCCCTCGAACGCATCGAAGCACTAGGAGTCGACCCAGCTGGACTTGATGCAGAAGGAAGATGCCTTGTTCTCGAGTTCCCAGCCTTCGTGCTCTTCGGTGTATACAGTCCCGCCAACAGCAACGGCCTGCGTGACGACTTCCGCTATGGCTTCCTCGACATGCTCGACACGCGGATACGGAATCTCACGAAGATGGGTAAGAACGTCATCCTGACCGGCGATCTAAATGTGTCCCGCGATCTCATCGACACTGCGAAAGCAGAAGACAACATGAAAGGGGAAGGCATGACCCACAGCGAGTACCTCAGCACGCCGAATCGACGGATCTTCAACCAGCTCCTGTTCAACGGGAAGGTAGTTGGCGAGCGAGACGAAGGCAGAGAAGAGCCTGTGCTGTACGATCTGTGTCGCGAATTCCATCCCGATCGCGAGGGCATGTACACACACTGGGAGCAGAAGATCAACGCTCGACCAGGCAACTTCGGCTCGCGTATCGACTTTGTGCTGTGTAGCATCAAGATCAAGGACTGGTTCAAGGAGTCGAACATCCAGGAAGGCCTGATGGGTTCAGACCATTGCCCAGTGTACGCGGTCACAAAGGACACGGTACCGGGAATGGGCAATGCTGCACAGCAAGGCGAGGAAGACCGCGAGCACCACATACTCGACATCATGAATCCGCCTGGAATGTTCAAAGACGGCGTTCGACTGAGGGAATACAGCACCAAAGATGTGCCCCCGCTTTCAGGCAAGCTGCTTACCGAATTCAACAAACGCCAGAACATTCGTGACATGTTCAGCAAGAAGCCTGCGGCTCCAAAGCTCGCAAACACACTTGCATTTCCGGCTGAGGCGACATGGGAAGGGGCTGCGGTTATCTCGCAAGGGGCAGACAAAGGACCCGAGCTGCCGGGAGCGACAAACGCTTTGTTTCCTGCCGATAACCAGAATGTGAGCCCTCTCAACTCGCCTGAGAAGCGACGCGCATCTGCATCGGCGTCGCCTGTCAAATCGATCAAACGATCCAAATCTTCTAACCCGGCCTCCAATAATTCCGCATCGCTCGCCAAGGGTCAGCAATCCCTCAAAGGATTCTTTCAGTCACAGACACGTTCCAAAGCCACCGGGCCCAACCCTGCCGCTGTGAACACGCCGCAATCGACAACACACACCAGCACCAATGGTGACACGAGCACCAATTCGTTCTCGGTATCTACTTCCGCGGATATCAGAGCCGAAATTACCCCACCGCCCGCGGCTCCACCGGCAGCATCCGCCAGTCCGACCACCACGTCCCCAGCACTAATCTGCGATCCCGGTGCAGCACAGCAAGCGTCAAAGGAAGGATGGACAAAACTGTTCTCCAAGCGGCCGTCGCCCCGATGCGAAGGCCACGCCGAGCCATGCATTAGCCTCACCACCAAGAAACCGGGCGTCAACCGCGGAAGACAGTTTTGGATGTGTCCACGGTACGTACCTCTCAGCGCAATCCGTCGAGTAAATGCCTTTGTTCGTTTGATGCAAGGGGCGGATGCATGCATGCAGGGTGCGCAGCGCGCTCCTGATCCTGCTAGCCTGGCGTTTGGCATTAGCATCGCAACCCTGCGTCTCTGCATCTTGGTGTCGACATGGTGCCAACCTTCATATCAACCTTACTATCGCGACGCCTTGCTGACAACACATCACAGACCCATAGGCCCTTCCGGGCAGAAAGAGACAGGCACGCAATGGCGCTGCGGTACGTTTATCTGGGCCAGCGATTGGAAGACGGCCGATTGAGGCGCGGGCACGTGATGCGAACAGTATCCACTTTCGGCAGGGGAGGTGATCCTACTGCAGGGATCGCGCGGCGGAGAGGCAGATGCCGATAGGAAGGCCAGTGTGGATGCAGGAATGTTGACGATGGGTGCGCTGGGTGGGATACTGTAGGATTGGGTGTAGAAGCTACAGCGTCGTAGCCATAAGGCATCTATGAGTTAGAAGAATCACAGCACAGTCGTTCTGGAGGTTAACTTCCTAATGATAAACCTGCAAGTGAAGCGCCACAGGTACGCGAGAATTCCTGAAGTCGAACGTCCACAGAGGATTGATTTGTGCCCGCAGGACCGTACCAGGATGGCCGAGGATGTCACAAGCGCGGAATCAACAATCACAACAAGTGCAAGCAAGCAGCGATTTGAGGTCTCATTAGAGTCTATGTCTATATGAAGGTATGCAATGCAATCGTACCCCCGTGACCAAGGGTCTATGCACCAGATGAAGCTGTGTCTTCACCAGTATGTGATACGTTCGGAAGAGCTATATGCTCTGATGCCAATGACCAAGCTGATTTCGTGAAAGACACTGCCCCCGAAGAATTAATCGGCGTGCGGATGAGGAGAGGAAGAGTGAATGGGGGTTGTGATCGCGGCTTGTCCGTGATGGCGTTGCTGTACAGTCGTAAAAGGCTACACCAGAGCCAAACTTGCGAGAAAATTAGATGAGCGTATCGAGAGCGTACGCAGATCAAGGGTATCGTGTGAAGAGAATCGGGGTCGTAGGATGTTTGATGTAGAGACCGCTGAACGCCGAGAGGTTGATGATCATATGTCGAAGAGTGTGTAGGGAAGATAAATACGACGGCTCAGTCAGTCACTGTCTGCCGATCGATGAAAGGACGTCGCACGGTGTGCTCACATAGTAGCAAGGTCGAAGCTGGGAAGCGTTGCATTCTCATCTGCGCCAAGTCTGAATGCGCCCCAATCAGTCCAGCCTGCGAGGATGGGATCTGCGGCAGTGAGGAAGCCAGTAGAATCGCCAGGAAGGTCTTGTTGATGTTGTCCCAGGTGGCTGATCAACAAGTCAGTAAGGTCACCGTAGGACTGCACGGGCTCGCTGTGACCGAAGAGAGAGCTGTCTTGGTAGCTGGCGGCTAGATCGTCAGCCACATGGGCTTCAACGATCTGCTGCTGTAGTACTGGAGCGATGCCAACATCTCGTGTGGTCTGTCGCTTTGCGCGTCGCTTGTTGCGGGCTGCCAGACGGCTGTCGTGAAGGGATGAAGTAGTCTTGCCGGCAAACTGGTAGTGCGACTGAGCGGGGAAGGTCGGGGCGTGGGAGTTAGTGTCTGAGACGTATTCTTGAGCGTACCCCATGCTCTGGCAGTAGTTGATGATGTCTTCAACGGACAATGCCATGCCAGCGATTCCAGCGCTCATAGCGCCCGGTGATGGGGTGAACTCGCGAGAGAGAGTGGGCGATCCCTCATCGTCAGTGCCGAGTGTCCAACCGCAAGAATCGAGATAAGTCGCTGGTGAAGGTATGTTGAGGTAAGGACAGATGATGCGGAAGAACTGGTCCAGCGGAGCCTTGTCTTTACCAATCTGGTCACGAAGGACAGACCAAGCTTTCGTCATTAAGGACCACAGAGACTTGTTGGGGTCAGCTTCCCACATAATACCCATAGGGTTGGACAGCTTCTTCATAGGCCATGGCTTGAAGACGGGAATGAGGATGTAGTAGCCTAGATCTCGTCAGCTTTGTATGTCTGAAGTGAGGGCCAAACTTACACCGAAAGCCGACGAAAGCGTTCAACGCTTTTCTGGCCTTCTCTGGTGGCGCGCTCTTTGTGCTGACCGTAGGCTGCAGAGCGAGTAGTGTAGCTGTGAGTGTAGCTTGAGCGGCAGGTTCTCTGATAGACTGAACCAGCTGCATCATTTGGTCACCACTGCGAGTGGAGAGGAAGTGCGCGATCTCTGCAGAAGTCGGATCTCTTGGTACCGCCATCAAGTAGGTCTGTATCTTTGATGGTATTGCTTGGTCAGATCTGGTGCGTCGTTTCGAAGCGTTTTGATTTAACTGCAAGCACACAAATTCTGGATGGTCGAAAGTCAGATCGAGAAGGCGGCGAATTGAGCAGTAGGCGAGTGAGTGTCTGGGTAGAAAGACAAAGGATGGGGGTGTGGATCTAGTCATTAGCGGGGGCAGGGGGAGTAGGCGAGAAAGTCAGTGCATTCACCGTTGGTCAATGCATTCATCGTCGAACTCACCGCGGGCGCGGGCCCAGCTGCAATGGCTCATATGCAGCCGCAGCTCCTTGCGCGCAGACTTGAGTGGATGCGGCAGGTTTGATTGGTTGCAGGGATGTTTCTAGCAACCAGGCAAACGGTCGCGACTTGTGGGCCCGATCCAGGCTGAATTCCAGCTTCACCTCGTTACAATCAGCGCGGTATCGTAGCGTTGTAATACAGTAGACTGTCTTGAACCAGACGTTTCTCGAACCTTTTCAAAAAGGCTCACTGGCCTCAAGGTATAGAATGCTTGACGAGTAGACCCTGCTGACTTCGTCGAAGGGGGACGAAGCATGTTGTCTGCTATCTTGGACTGCGTGGGGTTGTGGCAATCTAGGTCCCATTCACCAGCGCGGTAGTAGCGCCGCTGTGAACTGCCCAATCCCTCACTTGACCTTTCCAATCAGCAATCCTTCCATCCTTGATCTTGACGACCACAACCTTGACCTCGTCTCCTTCAACATAGCATCTTGTGCCGCCATCACCTTCGCGAGTATCTCCCTCACGAGCTTCTGTACGTGTAAGTCCACCCCCTCCCCAAAGACCGCCATCACCAGGTGAACTTGAAAATGCATCCTCGTCTGCAGGCCCGAACGTGTTATTTGCGAGATGCTGAGCCCTATACCAGCGCTCCTCCTCTGATCCGGAAGATATAATCTCGGCAACGCCGTTGATGGTGGTACTGATCCTGCTCAGCGAGGCCGTGTTCATACCGAGAAGGAGCTCGGCTAATGAACCAGAGCGTGGACCTGAAGCTGAAGGTGAAGGAGAGCGACCCTGCTGACCGAGTGTTGGTGGACGGTGAGATATCCAGTCATGGACGAGAAGTGAAACGCGAGCATTCGATTCCAAGTTGTCAGTTTTCCGGGACGATGAAGGCGTCGTCATGATGATGATTGGAGAAGAGGAATACGGTGTGCTTGGCAGGTATGTATAGTTCATCAAGGATACGTGAGGAACGTTATCCGAACATGTTGCAAGGTGAAGCTATTGCAGTTAGACTTGACCGAGACGGGAGACTTGTCCAGTTGCAGACTAAGACTAACTTGCCAAGGAAGCTGAGCCTAAAGACAATGAAAGGAGCAAGTAGAGAAGTAAATAATCGAACGAGCATTGAGGCGTGGAAGGGCGGAAGTCTACCGAGATAGGCTAGGATTTAAGCAAGGCATGATCAAGGGCGGCCCCAGCAACCTTCAAGCGATAATAACGGAGGCCGACAATATAATACTCGTGGAGCGATGAAATGGCAATGACTTACAAAGCGGGCATTTTGGAGACAAGTAATCACCTCCTCAGGAAGACCATTTGGTGGAACGACCGGCATCGTTAAAAATTGCCGGGACAATGCCGAACTCGAAGTCAAGGAATGACTATGACCTGCGAGTGGTAGTGATCCAGAAGACGTCTTTCCCACCGATGGAAGTTTAGTTGTATATGTCAGGTCTGAAGACTTGGGAGGCGACGATAGCAATGTTGATGGCACGACGTTGAAAGAAGGAAGCACCGGTGATGCAAGTGTGGCCGACGAGAAGCGCCGAGTATGACGGCCAACCGGCTAGCCAGGCCCACCGCCGACAGCTGCGTCGTCATCCACATCAACACCAACAACACAACTACAATGGCTGCACCACCGTCCATACCGCCGATGGCTAGCAGCGATAGCTTCAACCCCGATTTCGACACCTCTGCAGCTCTCAACGATGACGCTGCGCCCGTCTCACCCATCGACGACACAGTTGCGCCCGCATCGCCCGAACAGCGCGTTGCGCCACAAGATATTCAGTTACAACAACGCGTGCAAGAGGTCCTGCACTCCGATATTGGCGTGACCACGCTGTTGAATCGACTCAAAGCCAGCATTGCAAGCGCCCGAGTCTGTGCACCTTCCCCGCATTATGGCCACTTTGGCTGACCAGCTACGCGCAGGACTTCGCCAGCTTTCTCAAGCGCCGCGGCGCACTCGAAGAGGAACATGCTGGTAGCCTGAAGAAGCTCTCGCGCTTGACCTTGGACGGCTTGCGCAAAGCCGATACCCGTCATGAGTCGTACGCAACCCAATTCGAGCAAGTCCTACACGCAAACGAGCGCATCGCCGACAATGGCACCCAATTCGGCCTTGCCCTGCACGCCATGCACGAGAACCTCCTACAATTAGCGAACAAGATGGACGCAAGTCGCAAGACACTGAAACAGACTGGTCTCGCGGCGGAGAGCAAGGTTCAGGATGCTGAGAAGCTTGCTGAGAAAGCCAAGGCGAAGTACGATCAGCTAGCTGAAGATCTTGACCGCGTCAAGACTGGCGACACAGGTGCTGGTAGGAAATTTGGGCTGAAAGGTCCCAAGTCGGCAGCTCAGCACGAGGAGGATCTTCAGCGAAAACTACAAGCCGCCGACCAAGACTATGCAAGCAAAGTCCAGACAGCACAAAACTCTCGCAAGGAGTTGTTGGCGTCACACCGCCCACAAGCCGTCTCCGGTCTCCTGGACCTTATCAAGGAGACAGATGCAGCATTAACCATGGAGATGCAAAAATATGGTATGTTTACAGCGAAGCTACGACCTTGTCCACTAGACTGATCTCTGCAGCGTCCTTCAACGAGAAGCTGGTCGTCAACAATGGCCAGGTAGTCAGTCCACAACCGCTCAAGGGTAGCACTGCGCAACTTCCACCAAGTATCAATCATCTCATCTACCAGATCAACAACGATAAAGACTTTGACGACTTCATCTTGAATCATGCTTCTAAAGTCTCCACGACCCGGTCAGAGCTGCATTACGTCAAGCACCCCACACAAGCTCCAGCACAGACATATCCCTCCATGACACCGACCAACAATGACCGTCGAACGTCGATGCCCCCACAGATCCAGCCGCCAGTGTCTTTCCCGTCTCAACAACCAGAGGCAAATGGATCCTCGTTACCTCAGCAGCAGCCTCAGCAGCTTGAAACGGATCCTCAAGCCGGTTTTTCTGCGTATCCAGCACCAGCTCAGCCAATCCAGGTTCAACCGGCCTCATATGGGAAGTCACCTTATTCCCCAGTCGCACCGAATTCGTTCTCGCAGCCTGAGTACCCACGTGGGCCTGTTGGGCAAGCAACTGCGCAACAGACAAGCGGCATAATGTACAACAACCCTCAGCCACCGATCAATCCGGTCTTCGGCATTACTCTCGAGGACCTCTTCCTTCGAGATGGCTCACCTGTACCCATGGTGGTATACCAGTGCATACAAGCAGTGGATCTCTTTGGATTGGAAGTTGAAGGCATTTACCGCATACCCGGAACGTCCTCTCATATCCAACAGATGAAGACCTTGTTCGATAGTGGTTTGTGAATAGCACCCATTAGCATGGTAATGACTGACATTGTCCAGATGCATCTCAAGTCGATTTTCGAAACCCTGAAGCGTTCCAACATGACGTCAATAGCGTTGCCGGTCTGTTGAAGCAGTTCTTCCGAGAGCTTCCTGACCCCCTTCTCACTAGAGAGTTCTACAACAAATTCATCGATGCTGCGCGAGTCGATGACGACACAATGCGCCGAGATTCGATGCACGCACTGATCAATGCACTTCCTGATCCCAACTATGCGACTCTTCGAGCTTTGGTCCTGCACTTGCACCGAGTGCAACAAGCCTCTGAGATCAACCGTATGAGCACAGCCAATCTGGGCATCTGCTGGGCGTAAGTAATGGTTTTGATTGTCCGGGGCATCTACTGACATCACCAGTCCGTCCATCATGGGTCCTCACAAAGGCAACAATATGGCCGACGCTGGGCTCCAGGCGCGTGTCATCATCACGATTTTGGATAACGTTCTTCAAATATTTGATGAAGATTAAGCTTCCTCGCCCATCGACGCTGTCCTTAGGGGAAGTGTGTAGCTCATTACATTATGCAGGGAGACCTGGGATCAAATACCCGCACTCACACGACAGAGTCATTGCCGATCATCAGTGGAGAGTGCGCCCACGATACCCCGTGTCACAGACATCAAGACTACACATCAGGACGGGCCTCAACCCTCTGGCAGTCCATTGGGACGTTGGTATGATGAGGATCTCCAGGCTTGGAGCTTTGCTGGGGTTTAGCAATCAACCTCGTTTATTAGCGGTCCCCGAGCTCCGATTCAACGCTTGCCTGTTTGGAGATGGCCACGCTCGAAAAGATTATTGAACTTTCACTCTCCCGGGCTCAAGATCGTAGTCTAGTGACAAGGCGCTGTTGCTGCCCCTGTATCTGCCTCTCGCAATTTTGATGCTTACCAAGCTATACTGGGAGACTGACATCAAAGCACTGTTGGATATCACTTGTTTTCTTTGCGACACAATACAGAACTTCGGCTACAAAATGTGTCATATGCTGCGCTGCTGCGTTCCTCCTTGACATTACCAATGTTGCTTCGCATCGCATTGTCACGGAATGAGCTCACTTCATCTGTCTTTACGGGAAAGCCTCCAGGTAGTACTGTGAGTGTGAGTTGAACAGGCCTCTATTCTTCAGCTCCGCGAGGTCAGGCTCTGTCCAGACGTTGAGCCCAACCTTTTCGCCTCTGAGAGCCGGCAGACCGGCGTGAAGCATGTCTTTTCTCTCTTTTCCTTCTTGATCAAGATTTACCCAGAACAACGCACTGCCCTCCACATTCTTTGTCGTGAGCACATCTTTTGAGCAGTCAATGACATCGCACCATCGACTGTCGTACTGGTGGCGCAAAGTAGTGTTGATGAAGGGAAATTGAGTCCCACAGTCGTGACAATTGGATTTGAGAATGGCAAAGAAAGTGGATATACGGTTGGTGGGACGACTACCGTCAGCATACCCATCGTAGTGATATCTGACTTCCTGGCCGGGTTGGTACGAAGTCACCTGGACTTCGATATCCTTGGGCGACAGGTAGCCCTGGAATTCTGCAGCCCGCTGAATTACCGACGCAACGACGGGATCTTCCTCAGGCAGGAACGCGGTGGAGCTTGTACGGCCTTCTGCATCACGGATCTTGCCATCGATGATGACTTGTGATTTTCGCAGCAGAGGCTTCCTAATTTTGGTCAGCAATAGCTAAATTGAAACAGCAAGCAGCCTTACCCAAGGTTGATCAGGTGTGTTCTCTCACTCTTCGAGACAAAGTCAGTGATGTGGGCGATGAAAGGATTCAAGGACAAGATCTTGACATTTGAGGAGCTCAAGGTCATCAGAGGTGGAGGCGAAGTGGACACGACCGTTGTGCTTTCAGAGGGGTTGCTGTGGTAGGACGATAGGATTGTCGCAGCCAGAACGCCGAATACGGTGAAGACCAGAAGCTGAATCGCACTCCATGATGTTGACTGCTGCGCAAGTTTTATTCTCGGGTCTTTTGGCGTATTCTGCGCGTCACTGGCTGTCTGTGCCATTTTTGCTAACGTGAAATGGTTGTTGAAGGCTTTGCGAGTCAGAAATTTCAAGTTGTGTTTGCGATGGGCCATGCTATGTTCTTAAAGTCGAGGTGTAGGGCAACCCTTGATCAGGCATGTATTGAATAGAGCGTGAATAGACTGCGCCAAGTTGATGGCTTCTCCGGCTTTTCGAAGACTAGCGCCGCTATTGACCAATGATAGGCTACTGCGACAGCGCGAACGAGTGACGTGAAGGAGGAGGGTAACTTTGCTTGTGACATGTCCCAAATCACTATGCGACATGTGACTCTAGCCCTGCACACGATGGAAGAATCCGTGATAAGACTCAACGCGCGCGCAAGGCGCAGCTCTCATGGGCTCAAGAGTGAGGTACTGGGGCATGGATTCCTTTGTTAAAGTTTCTTTGTTCAATCCACAGCCGCAAGCGCTCCAATAATTCACTTCCCCGTAGATCCGCCGTAGAAACGCCCACACCCTTTCCGACGATGAAGTCGGCGCATGTCCGATCTTAATTGACATTGCAAACGTGTAAAAGAGGCATGCTGTTCGAAGGTATGATCCACGATGAGTGCCTGGACTTCGACTGCACACGAGCTTCGTGAAAGGCTTGCCCGGAGCAGCTGTCAAGAGCAAAATGAAGGAGCAATTTCGCCGTTTGTTTCATATCATGACGTTGTATTGTTAAGTCATTATTTGGTAACAACGCTGACAATGTCTTCATGTACTGAAATGGAGGGTAGTGAGACTACCCAGCGATCAACTCGAGATTTTTATTTGCGAAAGCTTCATCGATCATCCTTGGGGAGAAACCTTGACACGTCAGCAAATCTATTCGACACATTCATACGATGCAATGAGCAGCACATGTTTGACTCACCTGCCTCTCATAGTCCTGGGCCTACTTTGTGCGGGATGGTAGGTCTTATTAACGCCTGCGCCTGTGCTGTGCAAGCTACGAAGAGGAGCTGACTTCTGCCGAGCAGTTCCAGTCTTGTTGACGAAAATGGCCGCGCGACTGAACCCACCACGACTTGCGGTGGATCTAGGAGGTGTGGTCTGTGAGTCCGAATCGAAGTTGAAGACACGCTTCTTGCCATCTTTGGACGCACTGCGTAACGACGCCGGCGTGATGTTAGGAGATGGTTCTTCGTCAGAGTCATCGCCTTCGAGGTCGGAATCTGACTCAGGTGTGCTAGGTCGCTTTGATGGTGCCAGACCTCTCCTGCCTGTCGGCGCGGCGTTGCCACGTCGTGAAGCAACCTGTGTGCGCGCAGACTTATTGACAGCTTTCAACGCGCCAGGCTTGACCACTTTCCTTTTCAGACTGACGGTCGTAGTCCTGGTCGATTTGAGTGTGCCTTGGACTGTGCGCCTCACCACCGTGGGACGTAAACGTTTCGAGACCTTCGCAGAGGTGGATCGCTTCATGGCGCGGTCCTCGCGAGATGCAATCTGCCTAGAGTGCTCCGCCGCTTCCACTTCTGCTTGTTCGCGAGCCGCTCTTAAGGAAGCATGCGAATTCTTGGACTTCGCAGTTGCTGCATTGCCAACATGAACCTTCCGCTTCTTGGGTGAGTCGGCGTTGCTCTCGGATCGAGCACGGCCGGAACCGAGGAAGTCTTGGAGCTTGCGCTTGGTCCCGGCAATCAAGGCAGAAGCAATGGATCGCTCCTCTACAGGTTTTTTAGGCTTGGGACCAAGAACACCACGACACGATTCGGTACCGCAGCGACACTCTTGGATATTCTTCTGCGAGAAAGGGCTTTATCGAGTTAGAGTGTGCAATTAAAGGATAGCAATGGACTTACTCGAAGTTGTAATCATAGGTCAATTCTTCGCCAGTCATAACCCCGCGAGAACCGGCGAAGAGTGCCATTCGTGGTTCTCCGCCTACAGTCCACTTAATCATCTCACAATTGGGCTCGCAAGAGTGGTTGACAAATCGCGCAATAGTGCCTCGAGTGGCGTCGATGATCATCTTATTGTCGAAGCTCATAAGATAGTAGCACTTGGATCACATTAGCTCAGACCTTGAAACTGGGGCAACTTGGCTTACCTTGTCTTTCTTATAGATCTGCTTCATGCGCCGCTCGCATTCTGATTGTGTGATGATTTCGCCAGCATATTCAACGATGATTTGGTGAGGTTGGAAAGTCCTCATCGCCCGGACGCCATAGCCGCGCCCTTCGGTCTCCATGACTTCAACGCCATAATCGTAGCCATTTCCTTTGCCGCGGCGTTTGAGTTCTGCGAATGGACGGTTACCACATTCTTCCGGTGTGAGCCTGCAGTTGTTGCTGTCGCACTCGTATGCCATTATGCGATTGTGGCAAGCCTCTCCGCATCCATCTTCAGGGTCGCAATAGCATTGAGATGAGTCCTGCTTGTCATGTTTCCACAACGCAGATGCGTCGCCGATGAAGCGGTCTAGAGCAGTGTTAGCTTAAAGATCAAGCACATGGCACAAAAGATACGCACTCTTAGAAAGCTTGACCCAGCCATCTACTTTGACTTTCCTGGGCAACGGGTTGTAAGTGTCGAAGGGCAGCTTGAAATGCCGGTGCACATGTCGAGGGTCTTCCTCCAGCATGCGCCCGCCGGCAAACATGGGCAGCGGAAGCACATCATTTTCCTTCTGCTTCTTCGCCCTCTTCTTCGCGCGATTTTGTGTTTCTGACAAGCGAGCATCGAAGTCACGATACTGGCCAACGTACAAGCCCTGCTTCAGCCAAGCTTTTGTTTTCGGCTTCAGGTATTCTTTCTGCTCCGAGGTATCATCCGTGTCGTCTTCGTCCGGGGTGTCTGTCGCAGTGCGTGGGCGCCTCGATGATGCCTGGCTTGCTGAGGATGTCGTAGACTTGAGATTGGAATCAGACGCAGTTCTGCGAAGAGCTTTTTGGACCAGAGATTTCCCTCCGGCAAACGAATTGGCCAGAGCCTCGCCAACCCCGGTCAGGTTGCGCAAGGCCTCTTTGCGAAGATCGGTGCCACGGGACGAGGTGCGGCGACGCGCAGCCTGAGCGGCCTCGACGGCGAGCTGTTCGTCCGCAGAGTCGACAACGCCATTGATGCTCGCTCTGACCTTCGGTGTCCTCTTCTTCGCAGGTGTGTCGTTGCTCCGAGGAGCCAGTTCTTCGAGGGAGCCGTGCAGGACGTTTGTGTGATGCTTCTCGAGGTATTTCGTGGGTGTGTGTATCGCAGTACCAGCGAGTATCTGCACATTGTACGTGACGACGGATTTGCGCGAACTTCGAGACGGTCGGCGGGCCTCGCTGTCGAGCGTGTCGTGCGCGGGAAGTGGCGTGCCAAACTGCGCGTCAGCTGCTAGACTGACCGAGGCATCCTCGTACACCTCCGTGGTCTGTTCTAGCTTTGTAATCTCAGACATGACGCTGGCGCCGTCGTCGAGGCTTGTTGGCGGTGTCGAGATGGGCGGCGACGCGCTGGACGTGGCGCGGACGGCGTCGTGATGGAGCGCGTTGTTGGACAGCATGGACGACGTAGACACGGGCGAGCCTTCGCGCGCAGCCATGGTCGTCGAGGGGCTGCCTACTGGGTCGCGTGGCCGGTGTGTCGTTGCAGGGCAGGGCAGTGACGCGCAAAGGAGGGCTCGCAGGCGCGGAGAAACAGTGCCAGAGTACACGCGTAGCAGGCGCGCATGTACTTCCAAGAAGGTGCAGATGGGTCAATCAGGCCTGCACAGAGGTGCGTGCAGACGCGACCGACATGTCGACAAGGTGCGAGGTCGATTGCGCGTTGAGGGTCGGGAGGAGATGCATCCACGGGTGAACCAAAGGGTACACAATATCGAGCTAGTCAGCCAGCCAATTAGGCTACCCAGATCCGCCAGTGTTACCACCCACGCATTCCGTCTGATGAGTTGAGAAGTCAACTTCACTGTACGATAGCATGCTCCTCCCAAGAATCAGTTTTCAATTTGCATGTTGCACGGCCCGTCCTCCCAAGCTCGTACGATATGCAGTCGAGGTGTATCTGCGAATGAACACAGGACATGATTAGGCTGATTCGCAACCATGGACTTGCCATAGACATCAGTTGATTCATTACTACACACGAAGAACGAGCTTAAGGCTCACTATGCCGTGTTCGCGTCATGCGAGTTTCGAAGTGCTCGGCCTGCTGGACCTTGAAAGCCCTGACTATTACTGACATCTTGCATTTCCAATCCTCCACCCTGCTGTTCAGCAGTCAGAGGCGCCGTGCGCTTGCCTTTTCGAAGGTTGAACCTTTGATCGCCCTCTTCGTATTCCTTCTTGAAGTGCAGATAGGTTGGTGGGCGTGGACGTTGCAAGACTGCGATCCAGTTCTTGATCAAAGACCCCTGCGTGAAAGGCCTGTGGCGATCCTTCTTCATAAACTTGTGAGAGTTTAGATACTCGCGGGTAGTCTCGCCTCTGCCGACAAGGAAGAGATGGTATACGCCAAGGCTGAATGGGTAAGCCCATCCAAGCAGACCATAGATAGCCATTGCAAATGGGACACGCCAATGGTTGATCGCTTGGCCAAAAGACGTAGCATTCCTTGCACGCCAGATCAAGATGTGTGCTAGACTTGCCCCCAGCAGGAACAGTCCGAGCAGGGTTGTTGCGCAAACAAAAACGAAAAAGTAACGATAGTTACGACGGCCTACGCAGTTGTTGAGCCAGACACAGTGGTGGTCCTGTGTCTCAACGCAGTTGTCACATATGCGGCAGTGATGCGCCCGTGGAGGACGCCAGATGTTACAGCTTTTGCAGTACTTAGTCGGTACTTCCATTGCTGCATTGGTACCGGTGGCTGAGACAACCATTGTCCACTCGGTCGTCGGTGGACCGAGGTTCAGAGGGTCTTCATTAGGATTAGTGGGTGCAAAGGGGTGTAGATTGCGAGGTAATATCTGCATGGGTCAGCACCGAATGGTCTATGTATAATGTGTTACTTACCCCGGGATCGGAGGCAGATGCGTGAATGAACGAAGATACAGATATTAAAAACAGATAAGCAAATAGAATGGGTATCGATGGAGAAACGTTAAGCCATAACCATGGCGCTCTGTAGGCTGGTCAGCGAGACGGTTAGAGTGGCAGTCAGAGTGATACGCACGAGAAACCGAAGAAGAGCGCAGCCGGCAGAATGATCATGATGGCAGTTGCAATGTTGACTGGCCGGTCCCGTGTGTTCTGCAGTCTTCCGCCCCAGCAGAAAGCCGTGTTGCCGGAGAAGTATTGGTAATTCTTGCCAAGCTCCCTCTTCACAGCTTGTTTGGTAGACTCTCTTCGATCTAGTCTGGGAGACGACTCCGCCGAAGTCAACTTCTCATGACCCTGATGCACGCGCATCTGACCAGAGCGACCGTCGCGACTAGGAAGCATAAAGCTGGAGCGGAAAGAGCGAGGTGATTTGCCCGGGGTGGGAAGGGTGCTAGCATCGTTGTTGTGTGTTTTGGAGAGGTTCAAATGCTGGGGTCGAGGTCGCTGGAGCGGAGTGATGCTCTCTCCTTGACTGCGCACAGTCTCTGCTCCTGTTGGTGTTGAATTTGCGGTTGTGCGGTCGGGCATGTCTCGGTCGGTGATGTCAGTACCGCGTGACGGTGGAGGCTGGTCCATCTCGTGGTGGAGACCAAGGGTAGATTGACCGCGCATTGTGTTCGTAGAACCCACGCTCTGGCGATATGAGCTGGCGGTGGAGTCGCGTACGTTTTCGGCATTCAGAGAGCTGTGGCCAAGGAGAGATGTCGGTCGTTGATTGCGCTGTTGCTGGAGGCGCTGCGAGCTCATGGGTCGGAAGAAGCCGTGCGCTGCCAAAGGTACATGAGTCCTGCTCGCAGCAGTCGTTGGGCGACTCTGTCCCAAGCTACCAGCGACGCTCATGGGCCCTCCCCTTCGCGGCGCAGTAGGCTGCGACCATCGTCCGTGACTGCCGGAATGCGCGGTTCCAATAGAAGATGGGCGTGAAGGAGGCAGCGACGGTTCGCCAACCGGGCCGGTCATGCCCAGCACGCGACTGCCCGTCGAGCTGCGCTTTTGTTCGATCGTCGTCATGGGCGGAACGTGGTAGTGGTCAAGGTTGTGGCTGAACGGTTCATGACATCGATGGGAGAGAGCGCGAAATAGTGAAGGGAAGGAGCGAAGGAGCGACAGGAAGAGAAGGTGCGCAGGGCGAACGGCTCTGTGGCGCGGTGAGGGCGCGCGTGGGCAGCAACGGGCGCTGAAGAATGGTTATGATTGCAAAGGGGCCAGTGATTAATGCTCGGACAGTTCACGGGCTGCTGTAAGGTCGCTGCAAGGTCCGGGCCCCGCTAGGCCGCTTGTGGCTGCACGCAGCTTGGCTCGAACCACTGACGCCCAGCTTTGTCGTCAGTCCCGCCAGTCCACCACGCATTCTCTCCGCAACCCCCGTCGACGCCCACCCACACCGACGCAATCATGTCCTCCTTCGCCGCCCGCTCAGCCTTCCGCGCTGCCCCTCGCCTTCGCGCCGCCGCCCCTGCCCGCCGCTGGGCCAGCAACGCCGCTCCCTCTGACTCTGGACACGCTGAGAGGCAGGCCGGCAAGGAAGCCCTCAAGACCGGAGCGAAGAAGGATCCCGAGCTCTATGTACGCGGCGAGCAACTGAAGTGCTGGGAGATGCAATTGGAGGCTAATTGAGTTGCACAGGTGCTCCTGGCCATTATGAGCGGTGTCTTCGGACTCGCAGGCTGGCACTTCTGTAAGCTTCCCGGATAGACGAAGGACGCGCGACAAGACGAATCCATGCTGAACTTGCGCAGCCCGCTCTCCCACCAGTGCCTCGTCTGAGCGCACCGTTTCCAAGGCCGAGCACAGCGAGCCCTGGAAGTCTGGCGGCTCCAGCCCATACCAGTACCACCCTGGCGGTGATACCAGCGTCAAGAAGGATGCTCCTTCCGCCCTGAACGTGGTCGTCATTCCCAACGTGACACTCCCTAAGGTATGCCAGCTCTTCGTAGTCGTGATGACTATATCGACGCGGGCACTGGCTGATGACTTGTCTACAGGAGCTCCACGATACATACAACAAGTGGGGCAAGGACGGCTACTAAATTGCTGTGAATCAGCTGATGCCCGAATTCCTTTAGAATTGCTTGAGGAGAGCAGACGCCCTTGCCTGGACACCATTTCATTTAGAAGTCAACTGTACATAAATCATGTAGCAGGAATCGAAGATCCACAACTAGAACACTTCAAGCCCTGAATGCCAAAAAGCTGGAGTCTTGCAAACAAGGTGCCAAACACGTTTTCGACCGTCAACGTGGCCGCCTTGTGAGCAAATAGTGTATGCTATTTTTCCAGACATTATGCAAGTTTTTGGACGAGGTAGAGCTCACCATGTGGGGCACCAGGGACCAAACATGAGCATGCCAAAGGCATTCAAATCTATGGGTATCTTATGCTTTTTTTGTCTTGTCTCATCGCCGAGCGCATTCTATGCGCCGTTGGCGGTGGGCAACCGTTTGCGAATTTCAGTCACCATGTCTTTCCTGTCCACGAGCACACCGTCCTTCTCTGGGTTGTTCTCGTCGGTAATGCCCATAACCTTGATCTTGACTTTGCCTGCTTTCAGCTCCTCCTCGCCCAAGATGACAGCCAAAGGCACACCTGCTGTCTCGGCCTGCTTAAACTGCTGTGGCAGCTTTGGCTTCAGCTTGTACGAGAACTCCGTCTTGATGTCAGAAGCCCACAACTCTTGGGCGACTTGCATGCGTTCGGTCAACATGCCTGTGAAGCCCTTTCCACCAAATGCCATGACAAAAGCGTCGACGTCCTTCGCGCGCTGCGTCGATTCACCGCGGGCTTTGAGAATGCTGATGATGCGGTCGATACCGAAGGAGATACCTACGCACGGAATTGGCTTTCCGCTGAACATACCGACCAGGTTATCGTAGCGACCTCCCGCGGCAACACTTCCGACGCCAACCTCTTGTTGTTTGCCCTTGCCCTGCGGCGCGGAGCCCTCTGTAACCACCTCGTAGATGAGGCCAGTGTAGTAGTCGAGGCCACGAGCCAGAGACAAGTCAAATGAAACGTGGCTCCGCGCGTCGAAAGCATCCAGATACGAGAACAGCAGCTCCATGTCCGAAATGCCCTTCTTCACGTCCTCATTCTGTGAGAGTACGGGGTCCGATTTGAGAAATTCGATGATATCGTCGCCTCCCTTGCGTTGTACCCATTCGCCAATCTGGTCTGCGATATCTGCAGACAGTCCTTTCGCCTCCATCTCTTGCTTGACTTCAGCCCAAGGCAGCTGAGCAGCATTAGCATGACATCATTGCACATCCTTGATATGGTTCTCACCTTGTCCAGCTTGTCCACGGCAGAACTGATCGGCCGGATCAGATCCTCCTTCACACCGGCAGCCTTGAACATGCCATCCAGAATCTTGCGGTGGTTCATCTTGATGGTGTATGACTCCCATCCAAGGGCCTTGAAGACATCGTTGACGATCTTGAGGACTTCGGCGTCGGGGATCATGGCATCATATGCGCCGGCAATGTCAAAATCGCATTGGTAAAACTCCCTCATGCGGCCCTTTGTCATGGCTGGCTGATCGCGGCGGTAGACCTTTGCGATCTGGTAGCGCTTGAAGCTCTGAACACTAGGGTTCATAGCGAGCCATCGTGCGAGCGGGACTGTCAAATCGTAGCGCAGCGAGCATAGCTCTCCTCCCTGGTCTTGTAGGTCGTAGATGAGCTTTGAGTCTTCTCCGTACTTGCCGCTGAGGATCTCCTTCAGCTCGAAGACAGGCGTGTCGAGGGTCGTGGCGCCGTGGCGTTTGAAGACGGTGGTCACGGTCTCGAAAAGACGGTCGCGGAGGGCGGCATCCTCACCAGTCCCTGGTCATGTCAGCAACTCCTTCATTCCAAACAAAGTTGAATAGCAGCAGTGAGCGTGACGAACAGTCTCGTGTGCCCTTGGGCACCTTCAGGTTGAAATTCTTGGATCTGTCGTCTTTGCCCATGTCGTCATCAATTGCGCCAATCGCAGACTGGACGCTGTATACACGTCGGGGTTGGAATGGGCGAGCTGGCGCTGCGAGGCGAGTAAATTTATAACGGACAATTGTGTGTCGCGGGATGTTTTGGGAGAGCGCGGGGCAGGCGAAGTGGGGTGGGAAGAGCCGCATGAGCAAGAAAGTGACTCAACCGGCAAGGACAAGCGCGTCAGAGGAAGGAAAGTTGGAGGACTCAGGTCAACTTGCGGTTGGCCCGTGCTCGCGATATGCCGAATGATTCACGGGTGACTGCAGCACGCAAGACGATTGTATGAATTGACTTAGTAGGGTATCTAACATGGAGCATCTATCGAGCAGGTCGTTTTGATCGGAGATTGGAGACACTTGGCCACGGGTACCTATCAAGGATTTCGAAATGTGAGCAGATCTCTCTGCCCGTAGCACTCCGCAACCACGGTCAGGATCATGTCAATAGTTACCCGTGTATTCAAATCAAACTTGTCTGAGTTGTCGACTGATTCAATAGAGTGCGTGGTGGCTGATAACTCTGTAACCAGCAGCTGTGTCTCCAAGCTTGCCGTGACTGAGCTCTGCGCACGCATCAACTGTCGCTGCCTTTCAGCTTCCGCCCGCGATGGTATTAGGCGGACTTTGACCTCGGCGTCTGAGTCATCCAAACCTAGATCATGCTGTGCAGAACGGTGTGGGTGAATATCACCTGTGTCAGGATCTGATGTTGGTATACCGGTTTGCACCAGGTTATCACCAAGCTGTGCAAGCAAACGCGCGCGTGCGCGTTCGAGAATATCATCGCTCGCCTCAGCAGTGGCAATCTTCTGGCCGATGGTCAAAAGCTCTGAAATGCCAGTGTTGGCGGGATTAAGGTCGTTATCATGTGTCTCCGTCGCCGCTGAGTGTAGGTGTTCAGTAACACGAGATTGTACGTACCCCATTTGCGGTTCGCCGACACCCGCGCAACATCCGTGGCGAGCTGCTCCTGTTTCGTCATTTCGCTCGAGACTCACTGAGTCTGTATGGTGGGAGTCACTCTGAGGTGCCTCCCCCTGCTGTGCAAACTTCGAGCGCAAATCGACACTCATGTCACCAGCTTTGGTCCCCAAATCTCTGATGTGACTCATCTTCTGAGAGTCCATTGTTCCAACATCGCCAGACAGTGCGAGTAACGTCCAGATCCAGCAGCTCTTCTGACTGGATATCGTTTCGAATCGGTCCAATGCATGCGCACAATATTCAAGACCCCGCCTGACGCTCGTCTCGTCCAGCTGATGGATCTGGCTCAGTGTTGGGTACTCTCGGTCAATCGCGTACAGCCATTCGTGTCGATTGGACGGCGGTTTAGTGGACGATGATCGTTTCGAGTCAGCATGGTGCTGGGGCGTTGAAGAAGACCCGCGTCGATTCAGGGTATGACGAAAGGCCTCGAAGCGGTTCACAAGCTGCGTATAGTATACGTCCTTTGGATTCGGAACGCTGGGCTCATAGTCGTCCTCCTCATCGTCGTCCGCAGCTTCACGGCCTTCATCAATTGCAATCCACGTGCCGTCTTGGTAGAAGATATGTCGACCAGTATCGTCTATAGATGCTTGACAGCCCTGGCTAATCGTTTCTGAAGGTTCGTTCGTGGCAACAAGTAGATGAGGGATCGCGGATGCTTCTGACCTGTTTTCAAAGGTATGGTCAGCAGACTGCCAGATCTCAGAGATTGGTTGGCGAAGAATGAAATGCGGACCTCTTACCTTACGCTGCGAAGATACGCCAACGCGTCTCCCAAAGAATCGTCTGAGTACTGTGCCTCTTCTTCGTCGATCGGTAGAGTCGTGCGCATGCCGCATTCTGCAATCGGCCCTCCGCTCCGGTGCTGGCCGCTTCTGTCGTCTGACGATTGAGCTGCCTTCGACGCCTGTCCTGTATGCTGCGTTTTCGCGCGCTTGCTTCCCGTAGATGATCCTGCGACAGGAGCATCCAAATCTCCGCGCCCGCGCTTGCGCTCGTTGGCCTGCTTCGAAGCTGCTGATTGATCAAGAAAGTCGTTCGGCCGTTGTAATCTGTTGTATGTCTCGCCGTCTTTCGTCACGGCAAGATTAGTACGGGGTCCCGCCATGATGGTGTGTATGGTCGTGGGTTGTTGACGTGCCGAGTCAAAGGTGACCGCAACATGTTCGGCTGGGTGAGGGTCCACACCAATCAGGCTCTCACGTCGCCGCAGGAAGAGCCGGAGACAGGCTCAGATGCCCAGAAAATTGGGAGGTAGTCAACAGTTGTTCTAGCCCTGTTTGAACTCGGATAGATGTGTTGGCTACAACAATCCTTTGCTGTTGTTCCCGGCTCTCTTTCTTTCGCTGCGCAAGAGATTGACTACCCAGATCTGAACATTAAGGGAGGGTTTCAGAGTTGACACGGGCGACATTTGCAGACTCATGAGTCTCTTGAAGACTATGTCTTAAGTTGCGATTTAGTTGTATCTACAAAATGCACGTTCGATCATTCGCGCTCATCCTTCTTTGCGCTCATTGTCCCTTCTTCTCCTTCTCAAGGTTCTCCTTCACTGGCTGGTACGGGTACTTGATTGTCAAGCACCAGATGTCAAGGTAGTCGCAAATGGTCCAGATGACATCGACGATGAAGCTTCCGTGCACACCCACAGCCAGTCCAAGACACATGAAGACAAATGCGACCTGATAAACGCCATCACCCAGGGCGCTTGGCCAGCCCACGCCTACGTGTTCTTGCAGCCATGGACCCAACGAGTCGATAACACCATAGATCAATGGGTAAATCAACACGTTGCCGCGAGGGAAGCGAGACTTCGTCAAATGCGAGATGATCATGCGACCGACGGAATAAGCGTTGATGAGACCAGCATAGAAGACGAAAGGCACCAAGTGATGGTGCAGGATAGCAGGCTGCAGGAAAAGGTAGGCAGTAATCAGTACCCAAGCTGCGGCGAACGTGAGCAGCCCAAGGAGTGCGACTCGAGTCTTCTGGCCTCGAGCCCGGCGTGCTTTCATTACGTTTTGCGCACTGCAATGAGTCAGTGGCGTTCTTCGCAAGAATCCCGGCATCCCACAACATACCTTGACACGACGTTGAACACCAGGACTATACCTCCATATACCATGTACCATTCATTCCACGCGAGGTTGTAGATAACATCGGGAATGAGATCGTGGTTTTGAAGACCCACGCTTTCGAACATAGAACGCTGCCAGAAGCTGCCACCGCCGAGGAATGCAGTGGATGCGTACACGATACACAGCGTAAGAATGCCCTCCACTGGGCCGGAGATCACTCCGAGAGTAAGGGTGTGAGTGTGATATTCATCCCAAGTCTGAACGTAGAATGTCAACGAGGCTACAGCCGTTAGCATCAATACGACAGAGCTGCGCATGCATTAAACCACTTACAAGCGAAGAGTGTGAGGACCGTCTTCCAGCCCTGTCCAAGGTTCATCGTAGCGGAAAAGAGCAGGACCTCGAGAGTGGTGTTGATCGCGTCAACTCCATGGTCGAACAGCTCTCCGAGAGGACCACTTTGGTGGGTTCTTCGGGCCTGGCTTCCATCGACGGCATCAAATGTCTGGTAGAGAAACAATCCGATCGCCCAACTAAGGTACACCCACGATGGACAGTCTTGGTCCAGTGTAGGCGTATACCAAAGCATGGTGAGAAAATTGATAATCACGAAACCGAATCCAGAGAGGGTGATCTGATTGAATCTGGTCAGAAGTGACTTCAAAGTGACGGGGCCTGCAGCCGACTCGGAGTTCCCAGCATCCTAGAAGGTACGGAGACTTACAAGATTGGGCCTGCAGTCGTTAGCTCTATTCTCGCCTAAGATGTGCTTGACTTACGCCATCCACATGGGGAAACATTTGATGACAACATGTGTGTAGAATGGTTTAAGGACATATTGTGAGAGCAAGCTGTGATCGACGCCAGAGTATTTGTACTCGTTGAGCTTGGGCAGCTTGTCCTGACGAATGTAGACCATGGCTGCAAGATTTCTGAGGTGCGCAACTGAATGCTGCAAACTTTGTTGTTATTGTTGCTGTTGTGTGTCGAGGGAAAAATACGCAGTCGCGAAGTGGACGCGAAGTGGAGGGTCCTTGGCTTGTGATTGCGGCAGGCGGTGACGTGCGTCACTGATGGCGGGGCCCAAGCACAAAACCTTGGAAACGACAACCGTAGCGCGCACCTGTCAACACCGTGGCAGCAACCATAGACGTAAAACAGACACGGAAAAGTGAAATTTGGAATACCGCACACCATCACGTGCTTGCGTCTTGGTTCTACATGGTTTACAATCGCCGCTGCTAGCCACAGGTTGCAACCTCGGAAGCATTTGCACCTCGACACGCACTGCATGCGTCCATCTTCCTCTTTGCACCGATGCCTTCAGACCCCAATCACTTTCTTGTGGTACTTCAGCCATTGGCTGCGTCTTCCCTGCAGACAAGCATTATGCGACCGTGCTCCAGGCGCAGGGGACCAAGATACGACTCTTCATAGTCTGGATGAGCGGTACAGTCTTGTGCACAGTCTCACCCCATCCCTCAACATTCCAGCTCTGCTCGCGGCGCACCTTACGCTCCTCCAGATTCGCGAACTGCCACAGGTGATGCACTGTGTTCAATTCGCCTATCTGAACGAACCAGGCACCAACACCTTCCATGACTTCTCTGCGTGCCTTCAGGCCACGCCTCCAGTGCGTCTCCCACTCAAGCAGATTGCCCGGGTGAAGTGTGTAGGATCGCAGTTCGAAGAGACCGCCAAGTTGGCGCGGGGGAGTTGTAGGCCAGAAGGAGAACTCTTGCATAAGCGAGGTGTGCTTCGATCGAATGAGACCCTTCAACTTCGCGTCAAAGGCAGCGAATTCTGGGTGTGATTGGATGTTGTGCAGTGACTGATGGTAGCCTTCGTATCGCTGGTATTCCCAGATGTGGACTGGGACTGTGGTCAGCATTGCGTGAACATGGTTGGACCCAACAAGTATACTCACCGAACGTGTTGCAATCACCCACCTCAGTCCTCCAACTGCCAACAAGGTGTACCTTGTTCTCAGGAATGGCAGCCATCTTGGGGTACCAGTTTCCGACGAGCTCGGTGTACTCTTCTACCTTGTCCGGCTTGACGTCGTGAAACACGATCGAGTGTACGTATTTTCCGCGTGCTAGAACTTGAGAGAAGCTGCGCTCGATATCTTTATCCAGCTCTCGGCCTTCCGGTGTTCCGTATATGAGTGATGATAGAGCGCCGCCCTTCTTCTTTCCGCTCTCATGCTCGCGAGCACGAGCTTCCTCTACGATTGACCATGTTAGTGACTCCATAGCTCAGCAATTGACAGTAGCGCAATCGTCAGGACAGAATCCTGATGCAGACATACTGTCGGAAATTAACCCACTTTCTTGCTGCTCCTTCTGCTTCTGGGCGGCTACAAGGCCATCGCGGAACTCCTTCTGCTTCCTGTTAAAGCTTGCAGCTGCATCAGGCGTGATGTCAGCTAGCGCCGGTGCGCGAGCTGCGCTCTGTATGATGGCACCAGCTGCAAAGGATCGCGTAGAGACAGTTGCTGGACGACAGGCGGGCAGAACGCCGCGTGCGCTGCTGCAGGCACGTCGCGTGAGCATTATGAGAGGGTCCGGTCTTCAAAGGATGTTTGCGCAGGAAGATATCAAGTGAGGTGTTGTTATGGCCACAGGCTTGCCGTGCAAGAGTGATTGAATAATCGGAGAGAGGTTGAGGAACTGGGCGTGTTGTACTATCGAGCTGGAGCTTCCCCTCATCATCTGTCCGTGCTGCAGCTGCCCCCTGCTAGCGCCTTCTGTAACAGCCCCGGGCTGAGTCAAAAACTGGGGGAAGGCCCGCTCCACTCGTTTAAGAGGGGCTAATTAGTACATCCATCCATACCAGATCTACGTCACTGACACAACAGATATGGCTGTCAGCATCTCGGCCGCGGACAATACATGGCGACGTAAGTACGCTGTATCTCATTGCAGCAGTTTCAAGGTTGGTAGCAATCACTACTCCAGGGCTTGCTGTCGCTCGTGTGAACTGGTCCTCGTTGTGGCCACGAAGAGAGACGTTGTTTCAATGCTTCGATTCAAGATTTACCTGTGCGATCGAACCAAAAATCGTTCATTGTGAAGGGGAGATGAAACTGCCACTTTGTGATACTTCTAATAGTAAATTCCCTCTGCTTAATACCGGACGACGACCTTTACCCCCGATACGCCATGTTTGTTCCTCTCCATTCCCTCCTGCAGCTTCTCAAGGCCGCCTTCAAGTACGTCCACTCGATTGGACTTGAAAATCCCCTTAGCAATCCATCCATCCTGGCCTCCAAGACTGCCCGTCAAGCCCTTGATGATAGGCCTCAATTCCGGCTTCAGCGCAATGCCCATGATCTGCTGGACCTTAACGTGGGGCTCTTGAGATTCGCCCAACTTTTGAGCCAACAGAACCAACAGTGACTACGCGGGATCCTTGAGTCCTGGTTGCTTGAAGAATCGAGACGCCAAGGACTTGTGTACTCTTGATAGCGATGGTGTCAAAGACAAATTCTATCAGCAACCCTTGCAGCGCCTTTTGGAAGTCGGCAGGACCAGAAGCGTTACGATCCAGAACAACGTGGGCTCCAAGGCTCTGGAGATAGTCGTGATGCTGTGCGCGTGCATCTGTAACGATCTTCTCAAAGCCTGAGAGGCGCGCGAGTTGAGTGGCGTACTGCCCAACAGATGAGCTGCCACCGAGGATGACGATAGCTTTCCCCTTACCAGCCTCGTTCCCACCCTCAACTCACGGTGCTTTGAGTGCCTGACCGGTCTTGTCGTAGTACGCAGTTGCTGCTGCCATGCTTGCTAGTACGATTCCACTTGCCTCCTCATCCGATATGTTGTTCGGCGTCTTCGCGACGATCTCAGCAGGAATCTTGATATACTCTTGGAAGGTAGACACATTGTCATCCCCATATCCCGACTGAAAGAAAACACGTTCACCAACGTTGAACCCTTCAACATCCTTGCCGACGGCTACCACCGTGCCAGAGCCGTCTGAGCCCAGAATAGCGGGGTATTGCCAGTTCGCTACAAGGAAGAGGCCGTAGTCGCGGATTTTCCAATCTACGGGATTGATTGCTGTTGCGGAGATCTTGATGGCGAGCTCGTGTGAATTGAGCTCTCCGAGGGAGCGGTCGGAGATCTGAGGCGCTTTGCCTTTGTCGTGGACATAGGCAGCACGGTGTCTTGCAGGAAATTGTATGTTCAGAGATAAATGGAAAGGTGTAACGTGTTCTGAGATCGATTGTGGATCAGTAGGAAGTACGTCGGTTTATGAAGCGAGCCGACAACAAACGTCAAAATGGAATCAGATGACGTAATCGCAAATTCGCAATTGATGATTAGCAGTGGTCTTCGCGGAGCTCGAGAACAGAACTAAGGGTATGTGATAGTACAGTTATTTTGTTTAGACTTCTCAATCGTAAACGCTTCTCATACTACTAGCCTCTGCCCTTCGTGCACGAAGTAGCACACTTACGGCACAACCCTCTGAGGGTCACGAGGGAACAAACTGCACATACGAATATTAGGCAGACCCAACCAGAACTGCACGATGCGCTCCAGACCGAAGCCACCTCCGGCGTGGGGCGGGCAACCGTAGCGGAAGCAGTCGACGTAGTCCTTTGTACCGGCACCGTTGGGGTCGATCGGCGGGTCGTGCTCACGCATCTGCTTGGACAGCAGCTCGGAGTCGTGAATACGCTGGGCGCCGGAGCAGATCTCCTGGCCGCGCATGAAGAAGTCGTAGGAGTTGGAGAGCTTGGGATCGTGTGGCGAAGGCATTGTGTAGGCGGGGCGGATGGCGAGCGGGAACTGGTCGAGGACATAGAAGTCGGTGCCGTACTTCTCGAGGACAAGACGACCGAGGTGCTTTTCTTGGGGTGTGCTGTGGGTTGTCAGTGTGATTGCACGGAACATCGGAATACGCGGACTCACCTCAAGTCATCGTAGTCGTTGAGCTCCTCACCAGCTTCACGCAGCATCTTGATGCCCTCTGTAAACGGAATCCTGGGGACCTTGCCGGACTCGGGAAGCTTGAAGTCATCAACATGGTAGACACTGCGAATAAGGTCGGTCTCGCGCTTGTAGCGGACGTTCAGCTCCTTAAAGATGAACAGCATGAGGTCCTCGAGAACGCCCATAACCTCGTGGTAGTGCTCCTGGAATTCCATCTCGAGATCAAGACCAGTGAACTCTGTCAAGTGGCGCGCAGTGTTGGAGTTCTCGGCACGGAAAACAGGTCCAATCTCCATAACCCTCTGGAAGCGGGAGGCAATCAGCATCTGCTTGTAGAACTGTGGCGATTGTGCGAGGTAAGCCTGGCGATCGAAGTACTTCAGCTCGAAAACGTTAGCACCTCCCTCCGAAGCAGCACCCAGGATCTTGGGAGTCTGGACGAGTGTGAAACCCTTCTTTGACAGGAACTCCTGAAAGATAGCGCAGACACCGCTCTTGACGACAAAGATGGACTGGTTGATCTTGGCCCTCAGATCAATTGTCCTGTTGTTGAGCCTAGTGTTCAGGCTGACAAGTGGTCGCTCGCCACCCTCCTCCTTCTGCTCCTCCTCAGCTGCAGTCTCAGCCGGCAGAGGCCTCTCTGCATCGTCAACCTGCAGTGGTAGAGGGACTTCGGCCTTGACCTCAATGAAGAGCTTCTTGATATGGATCTCGTAGTCCTGAATGGAGGCACTCTTGATGGGCTCCGGTGCCTTCTTGACTAGACCAGTGACAACGATCGTGCTTTCTGTGGGAACAGTACTGCAGAACTTGACCATCTGCTTCGACAGCTTGTCGCTGGCAGCAATGACGGCCTGAATGGTGCTGAGATTCTGGCGCAGGTTCAGGAAACCCAGCTTCGCAGACTGTGAGCGAGCGTTCTCGACCCAGCAGCGGAATGTGATCTCGTTGTCGACGTGCTCGGCGACGGTGTCGAGGCTGACTCGCTCGATGCCCGTGGGCTTGAAGTCCTTCGAGCCGGTCAGAGGTAGCTCGCCGTACGAGTCCTTGGAAACATCCTCGGCATCAGCAGCCTCCTTTTTCGTGCGGTCGGCGAGTTCGCGAGCCTTTGCGGCGGCCTTCTTCTCTGCCTAGCAGAAAGTTAGTTCCAGGTACATAGGTAGAAGCACACGCCTGCTACGCACCTTCTCCTTCTCCTTCTGCGCCTTCTTCAAGGCATTTTTCGACGGCGCCTCGCCCTGAGATGCTTCGCTGGGAGCTGCAGCTGGTGGTGGTGCGTCACTCATGTTGCAATGACTTGATGTTGTCGAAGAGTGTTGTGGTGCACTCAAGAAATTTGGAGGGGCAGGCGCGACTCACCCCCCACATCGTCATAACCCCACTGAGTCAGGCACTCGTATGAGCAACACTTTCCTAGCATAACACTTAAATCGACGAACGAACATGACCTTCGCACTTCCAAAATCGGATGTAATCATCGGATTTTCCAATACAGCGGGAGGTCCTTAATGATAGCTGTGCGGATCTTTTGCAAACTGGCGGAAGTTTTGACAAATGCAATTAGCTGCGTCGCGACAATCGGTTCTGTCTGCAACATAAGAGTACCGGGAAAAGCTAGACTCGAAGTTCTCATACTACCGCTCAGCGTCGATAGCTAGGTCGATCCGGAAAGCACAGCTGGGTAGCAGTCACGATGTTGAACGCTGACCCTCAAGCCAGGAAATCTTTGCGATGACCTTGCCAGCTTGCCGCTGTGGAAAATTTGAGGTTGCAGGAAGTACAGCCAAATGTCTGCTTCCAGTCCTTCCCAGTAACACAGGCCTTACAATCCTAGGAATGTTTAACGAACTCATACTCATGCTTGTTGACCCTTTGCAATAACCACAAGAGACCATCTTCAAAAAAACTCTTGGTCACCCAAGATACTGCTTCTGCACCATTCCCAATCCCTTAAGACCTATTGCTGCGGAGAAATCCTGAACCTCAGCTAGGGTATTCTAGTTCGGCCATGCTGCTGCTGCTGCTGCTGCTTGAGGAGCAGAGGATTGAAATTTGGCAAGGTCAGGTGTTTTCAAGTGGTCTTGATTGAACCGACTGTGACCGCCGGGCTGCGCCTGGCGGCTTGAATTGGGGATCTTTCGATAACAATGAAGCTATTACAGTCGGACGTGATGAATCATGGACACCAAGCGGAGGATGCACCCGAGGATGCCTGAGGCCGACACTCGCTAAGCAGCTTGAGAACGTAGCCGCTATCAACCAAGGGCGGGATTGAAACAGCCGTCGACAACTGCACAACTTGGTTTAATAATATGACAGCGGAACAGGTTCACATCAAAACAAGCGCATCCTTTGGGTGTACTACTCCGCTTGGTGTAGTTGGTTTATCACGTTCGACTGTAATAGCTTCATTGTTATCGAAAGGTCCCTAGTTCGATTCTGGGAGCGGAGAACCAAACATTCTTTTTTGCTGCCCGGACATGCGTGACTCGATCATCAGTCTCTTGCGATGTCAGCGCCATCATCACTCTTCGGCATACAAATGTACATCCTGTCAGCTACAATTTTTGCTCTACTAGTTCGCTGGTCTTCCCTTGGACCGGGCTGAGCCAAGTCCACAAAGTCGGCACATGGAGGTTCAAAACTCCAACAAGAGGCTAGGACAGAATTACCAACTGCTGCAGGAATTACTGAGAGAGCCCTGGAGATTTTCAAAGCCCCTCCACTCAAACCATGAAATCGTCAAAGCAATCGCTGGCACCGGATGCGTCTTGTGACAGTAGCCTTGGATCCAGCGTACCATAAGGATTGTCAGTGATGTCTTCGGGTTGCTCCTCGACCGGTGTAATCCTTGTCTCGTCTGTTAGGCTGTTGAACCTAGACAAACCCCCCGTAAACCCGTTCAAGCTGCTACTCATTTTCTGCACCCCCAGGCCCTCAGTCGCAGTCGTATGTGCAACGGCTCCCTGTAGCTTGCGCTCTTCAGCCGTGCCTTCATCGGGCGTTTTTACGGAATCTGATACATGTACAGCTGCGTCGGTGCTTGCATCCTGCCCTTGAGGCCTTGAACTGCGGTGCTCAGTACAGAGCGCGGACGGACCTGTTGCGGAACATTCTTCAGGTGCGCTGTAGCCGGAGTCCGTGGTTCGGGAAGCCCATGGTTGAGTGAATGTGGTTGTTCGGTCGCGGTGAAGCGCAGCCCGAGCACTGCAGGTGCTCTCAGAAAGTTTGTTCTGCTCATATATCTGATGGACCTCTTCAGTGATGCCCTCGGTGCCGCGGGCTTGACTGATGAGAACAAGCACCTCCCATTCAGAGGATTTCCAAGCTACAACAAACGTCAGCTATTGACACGCCAATGTAGATAGCAAGCAAAGCCGAACTTACAAGAGTCTCCAGGAACCGGACCAGGGAACATAATTTCGTACATTCGAAACCAACTGAGCCCATGTTCATTCGAGATACTGCTTTCTTGCTCCTTTTTCATGAAAGTCAAGGAGCTTTCTACCTGAGCCACTGACTTCTTCGTACACATATCGTCTTGTCGGAGATGTTCATCCTTTGCTCTTTCGGTGTGGAAAGCCTCGCCACACCTCGCGCAGTACCTCTGATGTCGTTCACGTAGATGTTCCCTATAAAATTGAGTTAGCCTCGCTGGATGTACTACCTGCCACTGTGACACTGACTTGATTTTTGCGATGTCCCGGTATTGTCTGATTCGACACTGAGGGTACTCTACAGGCTGGTATCTCGCGAATGGGCAGACCAGGTTGTAAGTCGTGAGAGAATCTTTGGGGTCCTTGAGACACGGAGATTCTTCATTGCCGTCTTGCTCTCCTTGCTCGTCATCACCATCTCGATCTATGCGGGGTCGTTTACGATTTGAAGGTTGAGAGCGTGAGGAGGTGGAGTATGATTTCTTCGTGCTGTCCCTGGTCGTTTGTGTCGTTCGCTTGTTCTTTGAGCCTCTTGGCCGGCCTTTGGTTGTGAAGCAGGCTTCATCGCTATCGTCTTTGACACGCGTCGCTTGAAACTCGAGAGAGAGTTTAGTATTAGCATAATCAACCTTTACAGACTGTCTTCGGTGGACTCGAATATTGGCTTTCGTTTGAGCACCGCAACTCCTCCTTGACTGCGGTCGCTGCTTACTGTCACCATGAGTAAGTCGCGCTTGCGTGGAACAATGAGCCCAAGTCGCACCAGGTAGAGGTAGCTCCCGCGGCATGTACCAATAGTTGCCCTCTGCGTGTCTTGACACAATCTGTCCGAGCCTATCACACAACTCGTCTGCACGATACCGCACAGGCTGTTCGATGTGTATTGCCAGACTGTCAGCCTTGCTTGGCTCGACCTCGTCTGGCTGGGTAACGTTGATCATCGGTACTCCTTCGAACTCTGTGTGAGATATCCAATCTCTAGGGCGTGACGTGCGATCTGGAATGACCAAATCTAAAATCCGTTCCGTTCGCACGTCGTGAATCAGAAGCAGGTCCTTCGATCCACCGTGACTGGGCAGATTGACTGCTAGGAGACCACGTTCTACCAACTCGAGGAGATCACCAAGTGCGGTCTCGCCAGCACGGCAAGCTGGATCTTTCGACATGTGTTGCATCCAGGACGCCACCACACTGTGCACTCTGGCTGACCTTACTCCACATGCTTCGTTGACTTCGTAAAATGGCGACTGATCGCCAGAACCCGTGGTCACGCTGTCATTGAATTCGCGCAGTCCTGTGGCGCCGTACAAGAGCCATATGATGAATTCGAGCGTGATGCAACCCATTGACCAGATGTCGTACAGCCGGGATCGTCCCTTAGCTCTCTGATTGAGGTCTGTCGGACCAATCCCGATCTCGCACTCAGGTGGCTCGTAACGACGAGTGCCGTAGCGGGCTGTGGTATCCATATTGCGCATTGCAGTGACCGTCTGGTGGCTCTTGGCCTCACCCCAATCACCGATCTTGAGTGTGCCAATGACGGTACCACTATCAAACCTGAGGATATTCGCGGGCTTAAGATCGCCGTGGCGATATGATCGTCCATGTGCTCTATCGCTGGCCAAATAATGGGCGGCGCTCAAGGCAGTCGCTAATCCGTGTAATTGCGTGATAGCTTCACGCACCAGTGTCCCTGTGACTGGCTGGCTGGGATCTGACTGCCAGAGCTCATGCAGATTACCGCCGTCCGCCCATTCAAAGATTATGTAGTGTTCCCGCGCTTCAATCCTGCCCCGACGGAAAGCTGCGATGAAGCGAATGATGTGGTCCTGTCTCAGCTCATTCATCGTCCTCAATGCCTTGACCTCGGACTCCCAGTGTTCGGCTACTTCTTGCGAGTCGTTGTTAGATTTGATCTCCTTGATGGCGAACGATCCAGCGGTCTTCAGAATCCATTAGTCTACTCGCAAATATTTTCGGACGTTACTGACGTACCTTTGGGGTAGGCTTGATATGGTCGGCATGTATCTCGATCCTGGAGACAACACCAAATGAGCCCTCACCTTGAGCAGTGTGTTTCAAAAATGGCAAGATGAGACTCGGGCCAAAGTCGTAATCGATCTTTCCAGTAGAAAAGATGGGAGTGAGGAAACTGAATTGTGCCTTCAAGAAGTCATGAATCCTGCTGAAGGTCCAGATCCTCTCAGCATTGGGTTTGAGATGTCCTTCCAGCTTGACTAACGGATGTTTGAGTCCGTTCATCTTGTTCTTCAGAAAATCCTCTCCACCCATCTCTTCCAGTGGTAGTCGTTCATCTGAGAAATTGGCATTTCGAAACAACACCATTGCACAGTAGAGTGTGTCGGACGGTAAGCCAACGTAGGCAGCTGTAGCAAACAATCTTTTTGCTTTCGTAAGAATGTAAGCTACAAGCTTGCAATCTTCTGGGGTAGGTTTTGTAATGCCCAGCGCCATGAGTATTGTGTCTTCGATGATGATGGAGTCCAGGGCGCTTTGGGGAAGGAACGTGTACGGCGTCTTCTCAAACGCACTCTTCTTCATGCCGAGACGCAATGCATCTGACAGTCTCGTCTTGGAGGTAAACATAGATTTGAGAGTCATTTCGCCGTTGGACACATCCGAGACGAAAGTGCGGTGGTGACAAGTATGTCTCCGAAGGCGAGGCGTGGTCATCAGAGGTGTATTTTGGACGACTCCACTGTCTTTGAAAGCGAAGAGATATTTTGCGCGTCGGGTTGGCAAGTGTGAGTGTGGTTGTGGTAGGTGTAGTGCAGATGTGGTTTCGATGCTGGTCCCTTGAGGCGGAAATCGAAATACACTGCCCATGTATTTCAGCTCCAATCGGCAAGACCTGCCCATCAGCAACGCCACCGCTTACTGAATACATCCCTGGTGTATTTCAAGAAATATACTCAGTCCGTATCCTTGTGCCTACCTCCAAGATGTATTTATCCACATGTGTTGCGCAAAACAAGTTAACAGATGTACTTTAAGTAAGTCGTCAAAACCGCTAAATGCATACTCCATGTATTCCAACTGATCAATTCATGTCAATGAGATGTAATCTCCCCAGCATCTCAACCATGGTACACATTCATCAATTCGATCAACCTGCCAAGCAACAACGACACAGTTCACTATGGTCTCTACCACTATTCCCATCGTTGGTGAGGACCTCCAACTTCACTACTTCAGTCTATCCACAGACGAGACCAACGTAGATATCATGGCTCGCATGCGCGAGCTTTCGACCGGAAATCGCTCGATCATGCACCGCTTTGCGAAGAATACCATGCACGCTCTACTCATGCGCGAGCCTGCCGTTGGCAAGGCCCTAGCTCTCAGGGTAAGTGTGCCCAAGACCGATACTGCCCGGCCATTCATACTGACCCATGTAGATTCACGATCTCGGAGCTGAGAACGTCATTGTCTACGAAGTCAAGAAAGACGACGCACTTACGAAGCTATGCTTTGGCTCCGTACCGGCTCCACAGTACGGTAGTCTGCACGCATACCTGGTCGATGCTGTGCAGGATGGTCACCCATATTATACGGAAGTGTGGTGCTTCTACCATGCGACTAGTGGGCGTATGGCAGCTGCTTGGCTGTTGATTGCGCTCATAATCGCGGTGCTGATCGGTCTTGGGGTAGGGGTAGGCTGTGGAGATGGAGGGTTCGGACTGGATGTCGGCACTGGTACGCTTGCTGTGTTGACTGCGATTCATCTTGCCATCCTTCTCAGAATGATGTACTGACAGCACCTGAATATTGACTATGGACGTTGGGGGTGGTAGCTTGTAGTAGTAGTCAAATCAGCACAACATACATAGCGCGGCAGCGATCGTGTTCACAACGACATGCCAAATGGCGCGTGTGACGAATGGCCTTCTTTGAAGCAGTGACGTGCGGCTCGTTCATGTCGACATTTTCAACTCGCGCTCGTTTCGAGGCTGGTGATGGCGCGTCGACGACATCTTCGAGAGGCTCGTGAGTTTGTTGCTTGGGCCGCGAGCCGTTCGGTAATCAAATTTGCGCTGGGAAAAATATGCAAAGGGGTTGGAAAGTGCAGAAGGGAGACCTGCAGAGAAGAACGGAAGAAGAGATTTGCACTGCCACTGTTGTAGGCTAGTACCTGACTGCTTGCAGTGGTCTTGTCCTTCTTCCTCCGTGTTGCGACTACTTGCTCCGTACTAATTGTCAACAGTTGCAGTTGTTATTTCCCCTGGGGCCATTGTACTAACCTACATATGCAGGTACGCACCTGCTCTTTCCCTCACAGCAGGCGCGCAGTGCTGACACGTCAGCCAGGACTGTGCATACGCTGTTTGATCATGTTTTCTACTTTCATGCCGTACCCTTACCTGTGCAATCATGAAGAGCTCTCCTGGCTGACCCGCACATCAAAACTTTCGTCGGCACAAAATGCCACCGCCAACTTCTGCCTTGGATACCACTGGCGCACTTCTCTACAAGACGTAGGAGATCAAGACACTCACAAACAAGAAGGGCAAGCGCGTCCTGCACACCCTACATCCATGAGGTCAGCTGCGCGGGCGTGGCAGTGCAGGCTGAAGCGTCGCAGCCATGCGCCTGCTTTTTACCTACTGTTTGTTCCGGCGAAGTCTTCGCGAGACAGATGCTGCTGTGTCTCGCAATTCCACCAAACAAAAGGCCTTAAGTACAAGGGGGATGACTCGTGCAAAAAATTGCAAAAAACATACAACAGCGGGTATTCGCTAGTGGTCACCCACCTAACTACTAATCCGCCGGTACGTTGCTTAAATAGGGCTGAGCGAACGGGAAGCCTTGTTTTCAACGTCCTATGGTCGTATGTGAAGTATTCGCCCAGAAATGCCGTATATATTGCCGACGTTTGGCGGGGAGTTGACTGGGGCATTAGATTTGCTAGCGACACTGCTGTAGCTTGATGTGATGTCAAGGGGTCCTGTCTTGAGACAACGAGGCCTTTAAGTTAGAGTCAATAAGTACGTAGAAGGATGATTAGGTGAAGTGTGTGCAGAGCCTGCGGTGAGCGTTAGCATTCGTTCTCAAAGAGTACATGTAACAAGCAACAAGCAAAGAGCAATCAGAGTCCAGATGTGTGTGTTTGACTGAGCCCAGTCTATCATTCATTCGTCTTGTTCGTGACCATGTCTATCCCAATCCTAAGAAACCTAAACGCTAAACTTTTTACAACTGCGACAACAGACCAGAGGCCTCAAGGAGAAGCACAATCTGGTGAACAGCTGTCCTGACGTTGGTCTTGGAAATATCAACAGTCAGATCAGCGTTCTGAGGCGCCTCATATGGATCATCAACACCGGTGAAGCCCTTGACCTCACCCGCACGCGCCTTAGCGTAGATACCGCGCTTGTCGGTCTTCTCGCAGTACTCGAGGGGCGTAGCGACGTGTACAAGGAAGAACGAGCCGTGCTTCTCGACGAGGTCCTTGGCAGACTTGCGGCTGCCCTCGAACGGCGCAATGGGAGCGGCGATAACAGCGGCGCCGGACTTTGTCAGCTCGGACGCGACGAAGGCGATGCGCGCGATGTTTGTGTCGCGGTCCTGGCGGCTGAAGCCCAGCTCAGAGGACAGCTCGGAGCGCACTGTGTCGCCGAGGAGGAGCGAGACGGAGCGACCGCCCTGCTGGTTGAGTGTGACGTTGAGCGCGCGCGCGATCGCGTCCTTACCGCTGTTCTGGTAGCCGGTCAGGAAGACAGTGAAGCCCTGCTGGTTGCGGGGAGGGTGCGATTCGCGCAGCACCTTGACGACCTCGGGGTAGGAGAACCACTCGGGAATCTCCTGGCCGGTCCTGAGGCGCTTGCGCAGCTCTGTGCCGGAGATATCGAGGGTCTTGACGCCCTGGGCGACTTCGTCCTTGGGCTTGTACTCGTCGGTGTCGGGGAGGTAGGTCATCATCTGGAAGGGGACGACCTCGATGCCGAGCTCGTCCTTGTACTTCTCGACGGCGTCCTGTGCGTCGTAGGGCCCGTAGAACTCCTCACCCTTGGAGTTCTTACCAGGACCAGCGTGGTCACGGCCGACAATGAAGTGTGTGGCTCCGAAGTTCTTGCGGATGACGGCGTGCCAGATGGCCTCGCGGGGACCACCCATGCGCATGGCGAGGGGCAGAAGGGCGAGGGCGGCCATGCCGTTGGGGTAACGGGGCAGCAGCGCCTGGTAGACACGGACACGGGTGAAGTGGTCGATGTCACCGGGCTTGGTGAGGCCGACGACGGGGTGGATGAGGACGTTGGCCTGGCGGGCGCGGGCAGCGCGGACGGTCAACTCACGGTGAGCGCGGTGCATGGGGTTGCGGGTCTGGAAGGCGACGACCTTGGACCAGCCAAGCTTGTCGAAGTGCGAGCGCAGCTCAGCGGGTGTGAAGCGGAGGCCGACATAGTCGTAGTGCTCTAGGCGGTCGATGGCCTCAAGCTTACCACCAACGTAGTACTCCTGCACGCTCTCGTTCAGGAACTTGACGGCCGGGTGCTCGGGGTCGCCGCCGAAGACCTTCTTGGCCTCCTCGGCCTTGTTGGGCTGGTAGACGTCGTCGACGGTGATGATGGCAAGGTTGCGGTCGTCGCGGAAGTCGCGCAGGGCGACGCGGGCGCCGGGCTTCACGCTGAGCTCGTCGATGGTCTGCTTGGACACATCGAGTGTGATGGGCATGGCAAAGACGTTGCCATCGCTGAGACGCTCCGTCTGGACGACGCTCTCGTAGTCCTTCTGATTGAGGAAGCCTGTAGCATATGCCGTCAGTGCACAATCCTCAAAATAACGTAAACGCGAGGCCGCTGCTGCCCCTCTACCCCCACCACGCGTTTCGTGTTCCGGCGGGATGACGACGTACCCTCGAGCGGCGAGAAGCCTCCGTTCAGGATCAGCTCCAAGTCGCACAGTTGCCTCTCTGTCAGCACAATCGCCGGCAGGCTCTCGGCCTCAGTGAAGAGTTCCTTGCGGCGAGGGGCGTCGCGCGCAATCAGGTCCTTGAGGACGCCGCCTGTCGCCTGTCAGTTTTCGTTGTTGCGGCTAGTTGCGGCCGGCCTACCGTGAGGTGTATTCGCCATTTTACTGTGAAAAAGTGTATGGGGTATATGGAGGAAACTTCAGCAGCAGCCACCTCTGATCTTATAAACCGCAGACCGGCACTGCGACACGGTCGATCGCTCGGCTCGTCGCTCTAAGCTTTTCAAATGCGTAGAACTATTCGCAATTGGGTCTGTGAGCCCTTCTATGCCCACTCGTTGACCACCCTAGGGTGTAGGCGGGACCCTGTATGGGTCGGCAAATCCTTGGAACCGATTGCGCAATTGCACGCGTTTTCTAGACGCTCACCGGGCGTGCCTGGCCGGACTGCCCGTTGGATAGTCTCGGGTACATGACGTGGGGAGGCCCATTTCGTGGGTCTTTGTTTGGACGTCTCCGGATGGGGTAACATTTCAGCAAGCACTGCATCACAACGTCGCCCAGAAGTCTTGGATGGTATTCATAATTTATTGTTTGACTTGCAACACTCGTAACCGGTGGTATCTCGGCCCCAGTCGAGGTTGTACCTCTCGTGTCTTAGTTTTGGCCATCGTACCATGATGCCTGTTTCCAAATTCCGTACCCAATTGTCCATATGCTTCATGACCATGACCCAAACGCCTGTGCTAAATGCTTGATATAGAACGCCAAAAAGAAAACCTCAAACGAAATGCTCTACACAGCCAGCTTTTGCAGAGCCCCGTTGAGAGCATCTTGTTGTGCCTTAATCTCCTGCTCCTTGAGAAATTGTGCGTACTTGGACTTGGGGTTGTGGATGCCGCACTCGGTCTTGTTGCGACCCTTCCAGCGACCAGCACGCTCGTCCTCTCCAGCAGCGACGGGCTGTGTCGAGTGCCAGTCACCAACGCTCTTGTAGCCCTTGTTCAGGAGCTCGTTGTAGGGGACGTTGTTGGCGTCGATGTACTCCTTGACCTGAGCGAACGACCAGTTGGCGAGAGGGTTGATCTTGATGAGACCGCTCTCGTTGACTTCAATGATGTCGAGGTCGCCACGCTTCCCACCCTGGCTTCGGCGGCGTCCAGTGATGGCAGCCTTGACCTGGAGCTCAGCGTAAGCACGCTCGGCAGGCTCGACCTTGGCGACGTAGTCGTAGTGGTCCTCGTTGGACTCCCAGAGCTTCTCGCCGTAGCGTGCGTTGAAGTCATCGACATTGTCGCAACCAGCAGGCTTGTAGACGTGGATAGGGGTATTGTACCTCTTGCGGATACGGTCGACCAGTGCGTATGTCTCATCAAAGTGGAACAGGGTGTCCAGGAAAATCATGTCGGTGTTGTGCTTGTAGGGTCCATCCATCTTGGAGAGCATGTCGAGGGTGACAAGGCCAGTCAATCCAAAAGCAGTAGTTTGAGAGAGTCCAGGCAGAGATGTGATGCACCATTTGAGGATGTCTAACATGACGTTAGCCGAGAGATAATGCATAATGATTTCGAGGCCACTCACCCTGCGGCTCCAGCTTCTGCAACTGAGCGTTCAGGAACTTTAGGTGAGGCTTGCTGAAGTAAACCTCCGGCAGGCTATCCTGGCTTGAAGAACCCGAAGCATATCCAGACTCTGAACGGATGCTGGGGGATTGAGCTCGGGGCTCTGCCGCGAGGATTTGTGACGACATGCTATTCAGGAATCTAAATGTAGCAGTTGGCACGTGCGAGCAAGACGTAGAGAAAGTGATGGCGTAGGTGTATTTCCTGGGGCTCGCAGAAGGAAATACTATTATGAATCGATTGCTCGGTGTGGTGTACAAGAACAGGTCACTCTCCCTCTGGAGAATATATCGAGACCCGCCATCGGATACGCTTTGAAATCCTTCTCCGCAAAGGTGCGATAGCTGGGGGTGAAGACGTGCGATCACGCAATTCGCGCTAGTCCATGAGAGAACAAAATTCTTCCTTCTAGTCTTAGGTAAGGCTACTGAACCAATGATATGGCGGCAGCGATGAGGCTCGATGCAAATGGTGCCCGTGCATCACTCTGATGCGGTGGTGATGGCGCGACGTCCATCGTCCGGCATGGGTGTTTTTGTCATCAACGTCATCCTCAGCCTCACCGAAGTTGGCCGGCGACGGTGATGCTGGATGACAGAGGTCGCGGAGATACGCTTGTTTGCTCTGTTGTTGCATGAAAAATGCCGTGAGACCCGTGCTGCGTCTTGCATCCTTTTAATATCGTGAACTTGGTCCGGATTTGCTATTTCGCAGTCGGCCGATCGCTTTCGGGTCGTCGGTCTTGCTGTGCGACTAGCCGCGCCTCACAGCTGTCTCGCAAAGGTGCATCGGGAGGCTTGCTGCGATCGTGATTAGTGTGGAGTCTCGTCTGGTGTTGTATACCTTGATGTTACCCACTCTCCTCTTTTCATCTGGACTCCTGCAGACAACGGCAGTTCGACTGCTGCCCAACAACCAGCCTAGCAGAGTCTTCACCGTACGGTAGCCGGCATTTCTCGTGATATGTTTTCTTGTTCGATTTCTTGTGCGATAGGCAGGCGAGCCTTGCCGTTCAGCTCAGATGGCTACATGTTGATGTTGGGTTGCGCTGGTGAATGTGAAGTGGCGGACATCGTTTGTGCGGGGTGTCCTTGAAGTTCCTCGTGGTCCGCCGTTGGGCCTGCGTTTGCCGAGCGCACCTGCTGCCTTCGTCGCAATCCATTGGATGGCCATGCAGACCGAACACTTTACTGTAGCAAAACTCGATGAGTACGGATTGAACTTGAAGCATGTGGAGTTGGAGTATCTTCTTTGTTCGCATTTCATGTCTTCATAGGTGCGATATCTTTGGAATTGTTCGTCGCTTTCAGACAGATCACACTCCTGCCTCCACCATATTCTTCATGCCGTCTCTATCCTCTGCACTCAGGGTGCCTGATCTCGCGGCTTCTTTCCAGGCCTCCAGTTGTGCGTACTGCTCTGCATCAAGCTTCGGCTTTAGATGCCTCAGCAGCTTGGGCGCGAATTTGCCTGTTGCATAGACAACACCAGCATTGTGTTTGGCGAAGAGAAAGACAACCAGTGTCAGAAACAGTAAAGGACCGTCAGACTTCCGCTGCTTCTGCATCCTTCGTGCCATATCGCTGAGCATCGTTCTTTTAGACGAGTCGAGGGCTGAGGATGTTGGTGCGTCGACTGATTGCTTCTTTTGAAATTTGTCCAGAGACGATGTAAGCGAAGGCACACCCGGCTTACCGGTACTCAGAACAGACTCGAGCCTGCGGACATTCTTAAGTGTCCTACGGCTTGCCATAAGTCCTTGAGAAGCGGCTTTTGATAGCGCATCAGGTATAAGGTCTTTCTGTATGTACTGGGCGAGCAGCTCGGACAGTTGATCTTGTAGCTTCTCGTCTTCAACTGTAGCAAGTCCTTCTGAGTAGATGGAAACACGTGTGACGACACGATCTGTCCAGAAGTCTGCAAAGTCGGCCTCGTTCTGCTTTTCAAGCTCGGATATCCGGGTGGAGAAAGCCTCATCGAACTCTCGCTCCAGTGCTCTCTCTTTGATCAAGTTCTGCAAGACTGGGTTGTCCTCGAGGATCTGGTAGAAAGTGGTTGACAGCAAATATTTGTCGTCAATGTTGGGATCTTCTTTGCGGCGTTGCCATTGGGAGGCAGCATCGGCTCTGACGAGATCGAGAAGTATGTTGCGATGACGCGAAAAGCTGTCCTCGCTCAGCAAGGTATCACCAGCACGATGTGTACCGGGAGACATGTCCCGGATGGCCTGTTCGACCTTGTCTAAGATGTAGTGGTAGATGCTGTCAGGGAAGTTGCTTATGACGGGCTGCTAGAAGGCATCAGTCAGAGTACATCGTAAAAGGGTCTCCAGGTTCACATACACCAAAGTCGACATCACCGTCACGAGCGATGCTGGATACGCACTCCTTGCTGAAGTTCGAGATCCATGCATCCGAAATGGCAAAAGTCTCTACGAGCTCGATGCCAGGGGTACTCTCCAAGTGCTTCTTCGTCTCCTCAACGGTCTCGTATATGGTTGGATTGTCTTCTTGAAAGTCGTGTAGGTCAATGTAAGCAATCTTCCCGGACTGCAAGCTATCGATAACATCGTCGTGGTTTTGCTCGATTAGTTGCACAGGAGTGCAGCTTACACCACTTGGCAAGCCATGGACATGGAGCTTTCCCGCAAACTCCGGATCTTCTAGTAGACTGTCAATAGTGCGATGTATGAACCAGGTTGGAGGATCCCCAGGAACATCTGCGGATGTTAGAGTGAGGATTCTGTGCGGAGGTGGTCAGTATCTCGCAATTGTGTGATTCGAAGATGGATGGACTTACTCCATATCCTGGATGTGATCCCGCAGTAGGTCTGCCACGGCCCCAGACGCAGTCATGTCGTAGGAAGTGCTGTACAAGTAGCCTTCAACTTCAAGAATCTGGATCTCCGACATGTCGATGAGGAGATCCAGACTACTGTAGGATAGGTTGTGTTTACTCGCAAAAGCTTCCTTCGACACAAGACCATAGACAACGCCAGCTTCCAGCTCTTGGTCAATGGCATCTCGTTCTGACTTGGTGATGATTTGGCGCCCGTCGCCACTCCGTAGAAGCAGTGTGCCATCGGCTTCTTCCGCGAGATGACGCACAGTCTCTTCACTCACGTCCAGATCGATTGAGAAATTCAGTAGCGGTGTTCTTCTTCCTCCATAGTCTTGTTGATCAGCAAAGTCTAAAAGTAAGATGATGGGGGCTTACGTTTTGTGACGAGGTCTTCGAATGTTCGACGAACATATTTGCGTGTCGTGAATCCATCACCACTCGTGGTGACTAGGAGTGGATTGCTGAAGTCACCCTCCAGCGACAGTGATTCATATATCTCCTTTGCATCTTGTGCGGAAAACATGAATCTGTGTTAGTCGATCCTGCTGCCTGCAGAGGTCGACAGGAACGATTCGATGAGAGAAGGTAAAGAATTACTGCACCTCGAAAGCGCGTCCGTACAGATGGTCGTAGCAAACGGCCCCGCGTAGTACAACGTGTACACGTTCAGTGGGGGGACGGTGTGAAAGGCGGACTCCCGAAGACGAGGGTGTCGCTGATTGGTTGACATCATGAGGAAGTCGCGAAGCTTGGCGGGCGAACTTCTGGATTGAAACTCGACTTCGACCCCAGATTGTCAGTACGCTGCCCATCGCTGTCCCGCATTCGTCATCATGTCCCAATTCCGTGCCGCAAAGCTTGACATCGGCTGCTACGCCAACATCCGTAACATTCGCGACCACACGAAGCGCAAGGTGTTCGCGCAAAACGAGCCTGAACGGTATGCGCGCGTGCGCCTCTTCAGGGCGAACGATGACTGACGGAAATCGCAACAGACAAGCCCTCCGATACATCATCCGCAACACGACATTCCCGCAGCGTGTGCGCGCACAGGCACAGCTCCAACTCTCACAGATGCACTGCTACACACGGTTTACACAGATCAAGAACAGATGTATAATGGGCGGAAAGGGACGCGGTATCTTCAGCGACTTCAGGCTTGGACGTGTACGTATCAACGAAGTCATAATTTGGGATCAGGCGCTGACAATCTTTGCAGTACCAGTTCCGTCTGAACGCGCTTGCTGGAAACTTGCCAGGCGTGAAGAAGGCAAGCTGGTAGACGAGTGTGGATGTAGGGGTTGTGACATGTGTATACTACGAGGGACATAATTGCATTGGGCGGCGTTTCATCTGCGAGAAGCAAAATATTTACGACCATACCATGCTCCACTTGACGTCAACATGAGCCCTGGAGATGTTCCTTCCTCTGTTTGCTCTCTTACCTGTTGTGGCAGCAGCAAACGGGAGCCTACAGGATAACAAACTTACCCACGCCGATCAAGAAACTCATCATCGCGCATTACCAAAACCCTCTCGGGTCGAATACACCTCAACTCAGGATTTCTGTCACTTCGTCCAACTTGCACCGACGGATTACGACAACATGTTTCGGCGCAAGGAGGACACAATCACACCAGATGCCTCTTATCCGGCAGACCTGAAGAAGCTTGGGTAATGCTACAACGCGCCTGCCGTACATAGCCAGCTGATCAGTTATAGTTTCTTCATCAACAAGCTCGGCCAAATCCGCATGATAGAGGCGCCCGAGAAGCCGTTCGTCTTCAACGCTACCAACATCGAGCGCCACAATGAAGTGCGCAACGAAGCATTGCATGGTACAATTACCTCTAGAGCTGCCCTTGGCTCGAGCTGCAGCTGACTTTGCAAGCATGTTCACGCGCTGAAGCTCTTGATCGCCTCTCCAAGCTCGGCATTAATCAACTCCACTTCCCTGGCCTTACCAGAACGAAGCCTAATGGACCGCATATCCCCATTCTTACCCCGCCACTAGAGGTACTCAAGAGGCGGAAGCGTGTTGTTGTTATCATCAACGACATCCAGCAGGATCTTGGTATCCTCGCTTACCGACAGCTCCAGCGAGAGCTTGGTCTTGATGGCGGATCCATTGTCAACTTCGCGAAGGATTTGGGTCGAGTACGAGACGCCTCCGGTCGCCACTTTGATGAGGGTGCTGCACACGAGGCGCCCGGTCTGGTCGTGATGAACACAGGCCAGCTTCTCTACTCTCACAAGTGCAACAGGGCCATGACTACGAGAAGCTGGTATGCGTTGCCTCGGAAGTCGATCGCGCATAACGCCATCAGGATTGACGATCAGGAGAACTACGTGGAAGGCCATCGTAATGCAACTGAGCACATCAAATCTGTGTTCGACCAGCTGCTCTGCGACCCTGATCGCGTTGCATCAGAGGCAGAGGTGTATGTGGTTGCGATCGAAGGAGGCGCAGAGAAGACCTTGGAGGTGTTCAAAGATGACTGTAAGTGGGACGGTCACCAATAGCGATGTCTTGAGACTGACCTGCATAGTTGAGAAGTACGGCAAGCGTGTCACTGCGATGGCAGTCGTGCACGCCATGATGGACAACTCCGAGATATCACATCCGAGCATCAAGGCGTTCCTGCACCAGCGGACAAGGCAGTGGAAGTACTCTGACCTCTGCTCGAATGCAACACAGTGCACAGAGTTGCCAGACGACTATGTCGGGGACACTTCTGCCCGCAAACCATCACAAGACAATAAGCCCGTGCGCTGGAATGAGCATATCGCAGAACCTAGGCCGCTGTCAAAGATCATGAAGACGTTGCCAAATCTGACTCTAAATGTCGTTCCTCCTACAACCAGCAACGGCTCCGCAACAGAGTCTATAGTCAGCGACAACAGCTCAGAATGGAAGACAGGCTCCGTTCCGTGTCCTACCTTTGCTGGCGGAAAGGAACCGACAGGTGAATGCATCTTCACCGATCCACTTGTTCAGCGCGCCATCCTCGATTTCTTCGAAGAAGTTGCGCAATATCCGGAGAACTATCGCAACCCAGCCTTCAACACCTTTGCTGACATTCCTCAACCCACTGTCGACGCACCACTTGCGCTCTCGACCGATACGACTATTCAGGAGACCTCTCACATCCAGACAGCTCATCACATGCTCACGCCCGAGCAGCAAAAGCTCGAAGAAGCGCGTTCGAACCTCGCTGATATACGCATTGCGCTCTCCAGCTGCCCCGATGATGTCGACGCACTCGCCAAAGGCCGCGCGAGACTGGGAGAGAAGATCACAAAGCAGGAGGTGGCAGTCAAGAATCTGGAAGTCAAGGCCCTTAATACGGTAAGCTTGGGAGCTGGCGAAACAGAAGACGAGCGGAAAGACTGGAAGCCCAAGGTCGAAGGAACGAAGATTCCATTCGCTGGCACCATGGCGGACAGCGAGCTGCTTAAGGCTGCGGGGCTGTTCGACACGGCGAGTGAGGAGTTGGGGAAGCTTGAAGACGAGGAAAAGGCGTTCATTTGAGGCCTGCACAACCTCCCATCTCCCAGCCAAGCCAAGAACAGCAGAGATCCTATACACAAGTTGGAACAGAAATGAGTGGATTTATTGAATCACACCTGGTATCACAAAAGCAAATCAAACACAAAAGCCGAAACCCAAGATCTGCAGACTTCATCTCAGTGCGCAAACCCAACCCCCTTCCCCTTCCCCTCATACCCATACTGGTACTCCTCCTGCTCCGCCACAGGACTAACCTGCTGCACCTGCACAAACCCCGCCTGCTCATTGCGCCCCGCATACCACCCCTGCCCCTGCTGCGGCTGCGGCTGTGTCTGCAACTGCCCATGCGCATGCGCAACCCAGCTCGGATGCGGCTTGAGCTCCTGCCGCTGGTACCCATCACCATGTCCGCCTTCGAGATCGCCAAACGCGCGCGTCCGCGGCGTCACCGGGGCGTGTCCTGGGGACTTGAGAAACATGGCGTTCGCGGTCCCAGGGGTGCGAGGCAGTTGTTGCAGTTCCCACATGTGCTGCCATTGTTCCTCGGCGGTCATTTCGTTGGAGCCGTCGGGTGTGCTTGCCCATTTCTCTTTTTCGGCGCGTTTTTCTGCTTGCCGGGCGCGGTGGGTTGCGAGGGCGGTGGCGGAGGGGTAGAGGGAGTAGAAACTGATGCAGAGGAAGAGGAAGTACATCGCACTGTGTCTGTCAGTAACTGGCTTGAGTAATGGAACAGTGAGTACGGTGGGGACGTACAGCATGATACAGCTCACAGCGAAACTGCTCTTGGCCTGCATGCAGTACTTCTGCACCTGCTTATCCTCGACGACATTGCAGTTCTTGGTGATGTACCACGGCGCGCCCGGGTTTCTGCGCTTCGGATCGATGGTGTCGGGCGAAGTCTGGATGTAGATTCCATAGGCCCAGATGGCGAGCAGCGGGATGTGCAGTAGCACGCTGAAGATCGGAAGGAAGACGTGCAAGAGCCACATGGTGACTTTGATCAGGTAGAAAAACATGCATACTACGCCAATGACGAGATGGTATTGTGTGTTGCTGGGGAGGATTAGTTGCTGTCTTGATAGAACGTTGGTGTTGTGAGGACGAGGCATTGGACGGAAGCTTGAAGCTGATGCTTCCCAATTCCTATGTCCTCTCCTCGAAGGTAGACTCGAAAGACTTGAAAGACTTACAATCCACTCCAAACCAACGGAATCTTGACTGGCCGATAATTCGCATATGCATATACAATCGTCGACGAATCGCTGTTCCACCCCATCTTCCCACCCTCGTTCCACAAAATCGTCCGATACAGATTCGGCGACGCGATACCGAAGAGCGCCAGGTTCGCGACAGTGAATGGGAACTCGAAGATCATCAGGAACCACACGTAGCGCGCGAGTCGCCATTCTCGCGGGATGAAGAAGCGGCCCATGGTTGAGATAGGCTGATTCGAGTGCGATTATGATAGGCGATGAACTTCGAAGCTCGATCCGGATGGTCGCGGGATGGTCGTGAAGGCGCTCAGTATTTGTCGTTGCGCATAGATGTCGATATCGTCGGTCTTGATCGCACGACGGTCTGCACCAGCTGCGTCTTGTCGGCACGTCGAAGCCGCACGTAGGTCGAGGTCACACACACACACACACGCGCAGGGGCGTCCCCTCCTCTTAACAACCGTTCGCACAATCAGCCGGCCTGCATATCGGCCGCCAAATCGCAAGTCTGCAGCTTACGAGGGGCGAATCCCCATCTGCAGGCGCTGAGTGGCACACGCATATTGAGCTATCACACAGCGTGGATGGGTGTGACTTCCAATCAGACCTCGGGAGCTGCAGGGCGAGGGACGAGCGAGGGACTAGAGAGCGGCTCATCCTTGCTGGCGGCGGGCAAAAATGTGGATTAATAGCCGCAACGGGTAAGTCTGGCGTTGGCTCCCGCAACTACCACGGCTTGGTAGAATTTGCGGTCTTTGGGGCGCGTAAATGTGAGTTAATGGTGTGAGAGTCGAACCGTGATGCGGATAGCGATGCGATTTCAAGAGTGAAGTGACACTCGACTGACTATCTACTGTGATGCCGTGATGCTGGGCGCCGGATGTTGCCGAATGTGCTGCAACATGCAGCACGCAAGGCGGCTATGTACCGAAAACACTATGCGCTCGAGCTGGTGACGACAGGAAGGGATATACAAGCATATGCTGGCTTCTGACTTTACCACCACTTTTCGCAAAGGACGCGCTCAGGCGCGACATTAGGCTGATCCTTCAAATACTGCACAATCTCATCCGTCATATTGGGCGGCCCACACACGTAAAAAACAGTGTGCTTTGCATCGTCCTTGTTGCCAACCGCACTTGACAGCGCAATATCATTGATGCGGTGTGTCCACGCAGTCACGGGTACCTCAGTCACAGAATCCAGGTTCGGTAATGTCAAGCTCATCAGCGGCTGAATGGGCTGGTCGTTGCTCTGGTTGACCTCCGACCCGTCCCATGTGCCAGTAAAGAACAGCTCGATGCGGTCCTTTGTTGATTCGGAGCGCGGTATCCGGAACAGGGAGATGATCTGCGGCAGGAAGAGGACTTCCTCCTGGCTGGTCTCTTTCGAGGGCACTTTGGTCGAGTAGAGCAGGCGTACTTCCAGGTTCGGGTAGTTCTGATTGATGTAGTACATCATCGACATCATAGGGCTGCAGGCATGTTAGTGCGTGTCAGACCTGCGGGTGAGTGCCCTACTTGATGCCTACACCTCCTGCGATGAAGATGGCGCGCTTGACCTTCGGCCGCTCCATGTTGATGCCAGGCGGCGGGAAGACGAAGGTGCCGCCCACGCGCACGGTGATCTCCTTGCCTACTATCTCCTCCTCCTCCTGCCACAGCCATGCGGCCGGCGGGTTGTCGGGGCTCTTTTGTATGGCGAGCTCGAAGAAGGGCGCGTGGTCGGGGTCGCTCTGGGGCAGGGCATCGCGCGGACTCGATGTGATGGTGAAGCCGCCGGCTTTCTCAATGTCAGGCACGAAGACGTCGAGCCATTGGCCTGGGAGGAACTTGCCTCAGCCATCAGCGCATGTCGAAAGCGGAGATGGGAAAGGAGCCGACAGTACGTTGAAGCCGTTCTTGTCGGCAATGTCGAACCTGAACGTCTTGATGCGGTCGTTGACGGCCGTCACCTGACCGACGGTCGCCCGGTGGAGTTCATTGCTGCGCGGCTCGCTCGCGGTGCGTTCCTGGTGACTGATGCTCTTCGCCTTGGCAGAGCGCGTCGTGGGCATGCTGCCGCTGTGACGCCGCATGCAGTGTCGGGGGACAATACCACAAATACGAGGGACGAGATGCGGGCGCAGAGAGTGACGGACTATACACCGCTGCATCCGCGCTGAAGTCAGGCCGGAAGAAAATGCTGTTGAGTGGGTGCGTGCGGTGGGGTCTTCGCTGTACATATGTGAGGGGCCATCCTGACGATCCAGCGAAGCTTAACGGACACGCAGTAAGCTATGATGCAATGGGTAAGGGTCAGGGCGAGCCGCGGTAAGTCGGCCGCGTCAGAAGTCTGGGGTCCAACGTGCTTCTTATTACAATCGACATATCGATATATCTACTTTTAGTTGTTTCTATTTATTGTTCGATCAACATGGCGACAGAGGGCTGGCACACGACCGACGACGGGCGCAAGCTCTACACAAAAACATGGGCCACGGAAGGCCCGGCTAAGGCGCGCCTAGTCTTCATCCACGGCTTCTCAGATCACATCAACACCTACGGCAACTTCTTTCCGTACCTCGCCTCCAAGGGCATCGAGGTCTACAGCTTCGACCAGAGGTAGTCATCACTTGACCTACTGTACATACCGTGCTGACTGGCGCAGAGGATGGGGCAAGTCAGTAACAAAGAAATCCGAGCGAGGTCATACTGGGCCTACAGCTAGGGTGCTAGACGACATAACCTCGTTCCTCAAATCCGTGATTCCTAGCCCCGTTCCACTGTTCCTCATGGGGCATTCAATGGGAGGAGGAGAAGTCCTATGCTACGCGGCCCAGGGTCCACGGGAAATCCGTTCGCACATCCGCGGCTACCTCCTCGAATCCCCTTTTGTAGACTTCGATCCCAAGTCGAAACCATCCTCCCTCACAGTACTCTTCGGCAGGCTGGCTGGTCGCCTTCTACCGCACAGGCAACTCGTCAACAAGCTAGACGTGAACCTGATCTCGCGCGATCCCGAAGCCTGCAAGCGCTTCGAAGCCGACGAGCTCTGCCACGACACGGGGACTCTAGAGGGTCTTGCTGCCATGTTAGATCGCACGGCTGAGCTGGCTGCCGGCAAGGTGATCATCCGGGATGATGCAGGGGAGGGAGGGGTGACGAGGATCTGGATTGGGCATGGGGACCAGGACGGCATCACTGCGTTCGCGGCCTCGCAACGCCTGGCGGACGCGCTGCAGGTCAAGGACAAGGAGTTCAAAGCTTATCAAGGCTACTACCATCGCTGTAAGTCATGAAGGTAGATGAATGAGGTGGTGCTAACTGCAGCAGTGCACGACGAGCCCAGCCCTGATAAGGAGGTGTTTATGGATGATGTTGCGAATTGGATACTTGCACGCTCTGTGGAGCCAGTACAGACGGATGGAGCGAAGCCAAAGTTGTAGACCTGAAGTAATCTAATGATGGGGGAGTATCAGACATAGCGTTGGGAGTGCAGTATACCACGGATGATTTAGGCGATTGGCAGAGATGTAGCATTATTGATTCGTAGAAGCTTTGGGTGCAACAGCTACTATGCTGCTACGTCCTGCTCGACTTCGTTGCGCTGCACCTCCTCCTCTTCCTGTGCGTTAGAGCGACCGTTCGACGACTCATGCTGTTCTGTTGTAGGTGATGCAACGACGCCAGCTGGTGGTACAAAGTTTTCGCCCTCAGAGTCGAGCTGCATGAGGAATGTCTCCCAAATCTCTATCAGCTAGTGGTTCTGTTAGCGAAGCTTTATGTATCAATGACGAATGCAACGAACCTCTTTCTGCGCCTCGATAGCACCTTCGAGATAGGTCTCAACTCCAGCTTTGAAGTCCTCAACCTTCTCACGCTCAAAGCGCTCCAATTCGCTGCGCATCAGCCTGCCCATATCGTCGAACAGGAGCCTAGCCTGATGGACTCTGCGCTCAGCGTCGGCTACATCAGCGCTGAGCTGGTTGAGGCGGTCTTGCTGCGAGCGGCCCTGTCGCAAGAGCTTGTCTTGATTCGTCTTACGCTTCTGTAGCTCTTGCTCTGCTGTGTGCCATGAGTGATATGACTTTTGTCGCTGTTGGAAAGCCGTCTTCACAGAGCCAATGAGTCGGATATATTCGTCGATTACGATGCCCATGGTGAGAACGTCCTGTTGTGCCTGTCGCTCGTACAATTCGCGAATTCGGATCTGGATGTCGGAGAGGCTGTCGAGAGGCCCTGAGAGTGAAGGCGAGAGCTCGACGGCTGAGAGCGAGTGTAGCGATGCAGAAAAATCTCCGCATGCTTCCGCAAGGCCCTTGCGTTGAATGACAACTGTGTCAGTAGCTTTGAGGAGTGCTTTGAGCTGATTCTCCAGAGCGTCCAGGTAGACCTTGCGGTCATGGAACCACTGCAACTTGTTAGCCTCGAACCTCAACTTGACAGGACACACATACATCATCGTGCTCGATAAACTTCCCGCTGCTGCCACCGAGCATTCCACCAAACATTCCTTTGCTCTCGCCGAGACCAACATCCTTGCGCTCCTTGTTCTTGATATCCACGTTAAAGGCATCGCTTTCGAGGAAGAGCTTCAGATCGCTGTCGTGTTGCAATATAGGATGACCGGCGATCTTGTTCAGCATACGCTCCAGCGCCGCTCGTCTCGACTCGACGAAGTCAGCCTCGAAGCGACCAAGCGACTGCTTCTCCGGAGGGGGCGGAATGATGATACCAGGGCTGTTGTTGTGGAGCTGGGTGTACAGCCAGAGGAAGTCGCGATATCGGCGGGAAACTGTGAATTCGGGGTTTCGGTAGCCTTTCGAGGTAGTCTTGGTGGTAACCGAGTATTCCGTATGCGAGCTGGTGAGGTCGCCCACCTTGTGAGGGTCGCCTACGTAGATGGAGAAGGTCGGTTTCGCTGCCTGCTCGACGCTCACGCTCGGCTGCGCCTGACGCTGTGGTGCTGCATGTGCCGGTGCTTGGACTGGAGGTGGTACCCTTGGACCTTGCGATCGCAGGCGCTCGTCGACATCGTCGTCGTTGAGGTCGACCGAGTCCATCATACCGCGCAGGGACGAGGAAGTCGAGGTGCCAGTGGTCGGGCGATTGTTCCGCGACGCAACATTCTCCTTCTGTGGCGGCGCTGGAGGCTCTGCTGCTGCTGGCGGAGTAGCAGCTCCCAGCGGCCCAAGCGGGTCGTCTACGGCTTCGAGCTTCGTCGACTGGGTTCCGTACTGTCGTCGGCGAGGTCCACGACCGGCGGGCGAACGCGGTGCAGCTGACGCGCTGGTCGCGGAGCTGGCAGCTGCATTCTTTGGTGTAGGCGAAAGTGTGCTGGACTCGTCCTTGTCTTGCTTTGGGGGGTCTTGTGCCGATTGCGAGGGCACATCTACACAGGAGTCAGTTTTGTGTGGTGCATCCACAGCGCGCATCAGTTCTTACCTCCCCAGGGAGAATCATCACCGAGATCCATGGTGGCGTGGATGTTGTTGTACAGGCGACCGTCTGGCTGATGTCTCCAGGTACCGAACGTCCGTCACATCAAGATGGCGGCCAATGAGGGAGGTGCGCACGGGTAATCTCCCCAACGTCATGCTGGAGGCTCATCGGCGCTGCCAGTCAACCCCACAAAGTTGAGATACAATAGATTTGTTTTTTCCCAGCCTCGAAAACTTGCAACCATCGTTCGACCCTTCTGTATCGACTGTGTCTCCTAGCGACCAACGTGAGTGTATGATGTCGCAGACCGCCAGGGTCTGCTGAAGGCTTGATCAGGGTCCGCGGGGCTGCTCCCCAGCCGTGTATACATGATGGACTTCTTCCCGTTCAAACGGGTGCTCCGGTTAATATGCTGGAGTGTTTATAAAGAGGCCTCTCTCTCTCAAGGTGACCCGCAAAGCATCATTGACATCAAGTGCAGCGCCCAAGTTTGTAACTATATAAAGTCCACACTACCACACCGACCATGCCTGTCTACTGTATCACAGGTGCCAACCGAGGACTGGGCCTCGAGTTTGTGCGACAAGTCGGTCAGGACTCCTCCAACACCATCATCGCCGCCATTCGCAGCTCTTCAACCGACACTGCCGACCTCAAGGCTGTGGCGTCAAAGAACACTCACATCCTCGTCTGCAACACCGGAGACAGCAAGTCCATCTCCTCGTTTGCCAGCGAACTCGAAAAGACACTCTCCGGCAAGAAGATCGACTTCCTTCTCAACAACGCGGGCGTCAACTCGGTTCCTCAGCAAAATGCCCTGACCATCGATGAGAAGGACTTGCACAATGAGATCCAGATCAACGTCCTGGGACCCGCAACAACTGTCTCTACTCTAGTCTCAGCGGGTCTCCTCTCAGACAACGTCAGGATTATGAACATGACTTCCGGCCTCGGCAGCATGGAGAGGTCCCTGGGCATCAACCCTCGCAAGTGCGCAACGTACTCAATCTCCAAGGCTGGGTTGAACATGGTCACTGTGCACCAGAGCGGCGACTTGAAGGAGAAGCTCAAGGGTGTTGTGGTCATCTGCATGGATCCTGGATGGGTCAAGACGCGCATGGGCGGTGATGGGGCGATCCTCGAGCCAGAAGTCAGCATTGGAGGGATGCTGAAGGTGGTGCATGGGCTGAAGGAGAGCGACAATGGGAAGTACTTTACGTATGACGGGAGCGAGGTACCGTGGTAGACAAAGACCGATCTTGATCCGACTATCTATAGATACCACTTCTAGAAAATACCGTTTATAAACTAGATGACCCCAAGGCTGCCTTCTGGTGTTCGCAGGTGTACGCAATCTTCCCGTCCTCGGTCTCCATCCTAATCTCCCCTCTCGTGAGACCCTGCCGTTTCCCTAGATGCACCACCTCGCTCACCACATACACCTTCATACCCTCAGGCGCGGGCCGCAAGTATGTGCAATTCAGATTGCGACTGACATGTCCTACCCGATCGTCAGTACTCACAACTTCCGCCGAACGCTGTGAAATGAGTACCTGTGTCCCAGAATCCATCGCGGCTGATCGCCGTGATGGCTGTCGAGGTGCAAATGTCGAAGATCAAGGCGACTGCTCCGCCGTGCAGATTGCCTCCCATATTGCATAGTTGTTTCGGTACTGTGAAACTGTACACTACACGGGAGTTGTGGGGGTCTTTGGCGGTTGGGTTGACGGTCACGGACTCCAGGTTCAAGATATGCGGTAGCATGGAGTCATGCCCCTGATATTTTATCAGAAACTCAGTTTTGACCAGACGATGTGCTTCCGTACCTCGTAGTCTTCCGACTTCGCGATCTCGAACTACAACTTATCAGCATGGAGTCGGCATCAATACGTGGAGAGGAGTACCCATTTCCGCGCCTTCTCCTCAGGTGAGATGTCACCGTTCTTCGAGAACATCTTCTTGAAATGCTCCCCCATCTCGAAGTCCAGTGTATGTCCTCAGAACGCTGACGTGCTGTGATCTATACGTACTACATCGTACCTCGGCTCATGTCAAGCTCACCAGAACGCGCTAAGGAGCGCTAGCAGTAGACCCCTGTCCCTGTCCCGAAAGTTGCGAGCGCGAATGTTTTCCGTCTCAAGATCTCCATTCAACAACTCTAACCATCCATCCACACCACACATCCCCTCACATCGCAATCGACATGGAGTCCCCAACTTTCCTGCGCCAAATCCTCCGCACACCGGCTTCCTGCCGCAGCGTACTCTCCTCAATGCCCTGCCGCCAGACACGCACCTTCGCGCTCGCCGCACCACAAACCCGCTTCCTCTCGACACCCACCATCCTACGCCCCTCCTTCTGGTCCTCCATGATCCCAAAACCTTTGAAAGACCGCCCCTCCTCGCCTCGCTCGCGCGAATGGAACCCGGCCACGCCCTTCATAATCCTTTCCTTGCTGGTCGGTTCGCAAGCGATCCAAATTCTATGGCTGAAGCAGGAGCGCGCGCATGCGCTGCGCAAGGCGGACGCGAAGATTGGGTTGCTACGGGAGGTTATTGAGCGCGTGCAGAATGGGGAGGATGTGGATGTTGAGAAGGTGTTGGGTACGGGGGACGAAGCGTTGGAGAGAGAGTGGGGGGAAGTGCTGAGGGAGGTTAGGGAGGAGGAGGTGCTGTTTCAAAAGAGGAAGGAGAGGAAGGCGTTGAGGGAGCAGGCTGCTAGGCAACGAGAGGAAGCTCCGGAACAGGTGAACAATGATGTCAAAGAGGAGGGATTCACGAAGGTGGAGAGTATTGGAGGTGTGAAATTCTACTAGGGGTATCGATGATGGTGTCGTGAAGTCGTAGGGTCGTAAAGTCGTAAGGTCGTCGAAGAAGGGTACAGACCTCGCCAGCGAGGACTGCACACGCCATACCAATCCGCCACGCTCATCTCGTTAACACCACCATCTCGACTGCTCTCCACTCTGCTCGACAGCAGCGACATCCTGAGACTCAACCAACTCGCAAAACAACTCATCGAACTCCTCGCCTTCCTGGTCAATCTGCTCAGCATCTTTGACCTCATCATCCTGAGCTTCCTCCTCTTTCTTCGCCTTCGCCCCTGCCTTCGAACTCGTCGCCTTGAGTCGCTCTCCTCGCTTCTGATTGCCGACATTGTTGCTCTCCTTCGTAAACCGCCTCGCCTCCGGATTATCACAAAGCAACGCCAGCGTAACCCCCCCTCTCACCGCATCATCAACCGCACTCTTCGTCTCCCCCAACACCAGACAAATCCGACTGAGTCTCAACTCCACACTGCCACCCGAGATATCCACCAATTTCCCCCTCACAGTGTTCTTATGATACACCCTCGGCCTATTCCACCCGCGCTCGTGCACAGCAATAGCCTCGTCAAAGACTGCATGCGCTGCGGCTTCGAGGTCAAGCGGGTCGAACGCGATCTTCTTCGTGAACCGCACGCGATGCACCGATTTGACGCCGTCTGTGACGTCGGTGCTGTTGATCATCGCGTTGTAGATCCGGACAACCCAGTAATCGCGTCCATGCGCCTTCACCGTCGCGATGTCTTGGGCTTGCGATTTCGCAGGGAGGCGGGCGCGCGTGCGGTGCGCTGCGGCGGCGGCGGAGGTCTTGAAGCGGGACGTTGTGAGCGGGTTGTAGAGGGAAGATGGGTCGGGGGCGGCAGGGGGTTGGTTGGCGAGAATGAGAGGGTCGGGTGCGTAAATGTAGCCATCGGTGGCGGTTGTGGAGGTCGAGATGTCGGCGCGCAGGGTGGCAAGGCCATCGTCGTCCAGCGAATTTGCAAGAGGCGCGGCGGAAGTCGTGCTGAAGGCCTCCGAGGAGGCGCGAGAGGGCGGAGAAATGGTGGGAGGAGGAGGCGTGGAGGACGTCAGCGAGTCCTCAAACTCGCTCTCTTGGATAAAGGCTTCATCGAAGAAGCCACCCCCAACGTCCCCACATCCCTGCTCTTGAGGCTCCGAAAAGGCATTGTAGCCATCACCACAACCTGTGGGCTGCAACAAATTCTCCCTCAGGGACTTGTCGGCATCGTCACCAAAGAAGCCCGAGTCATCGACGAGGTCAGCGCCCGCGCTGATATATCCTGGGTACTCAGACATGGTGAAATGAAGTGATTAACAAGGCTTGATGGCTACAAGTGGACGACCAGCGTCAAGACGAGAAGAGAAAGTAGGCGTGAAGAAGACTTAGAGACTCAGTGAAGTGGAATTGAAGCTATATACGATACTACACCTACAGCTGCCATCGTCAGAATAGCTACAATAGCAGCAAAGAAAGTTGAGCCCGCTTCTATTGTGCCTTCGATATCTATTGTAGCGGACGGTGAAGTAAAGAGCAAGAGTTGCGCGGGCAGGGATCATATACTTTCACCTTAGTCAGTGCGGCGTTCGGAACGAGGCTCAAGTGCACATTCTCAGCATAGAGAAACGTGTGTAAAGATAAGCAAATAGATTAAACATTCGAGAATGGTATATAGTAGCACCCCCTTTCCCAAGGAACAGACATGTATGCTGTGAAGCGAGCTCCATGTGTATCCTAGCGCTCCAAACATGTAAAAATCAATCATCAATATCATCAAAGCATGCCAGCAGGTGGCCCATTGGCAACCGGCGCAGTCGCCGCGGCGCCGTGCGTAGGAACCGGCTTCTTAGGCGCGATCTCCTGGATCGAGATCTCGCTATCAACGCTATCGCGCCACTGCGAGATGCCTTCATTGGCATCATGCTGCCCCTTGGTAGGCGTGCGCTCAAAGTCAAAGCGATCGCTGAGGCGGTACGCCTTGTTTGTGGTCTCCCAGTGACTGCGCAGCGCGTCGAGCTCAGAGGCGAGGTTGTCGAGTGCCATGGAGTTGCGGGTAGCAGTGGAGGCGGGGCGGTTGTTGGGTGCTTCGGGCGTGCTGGAGCCGTCGTTGCGGCTGTAGAGGGAGTCGGCGGAGGCGATGCTGTCGTGTGTGCGGTGGCCGCGGGCAGCATCACCGTTGCTGCTGCCGCCGGGGACTTGGGATTGGCGGCGATAGCTGTCGACGGAGTTCTCGAATTGGTCGAGGAACATTTGTACGCGGTTCTCTGCCTCGCGAGCGCGTTCTTCGACCACGGTGTACTGTTGGCGAAGGGCGTCCAGCTCGCCACGGGTCTGAGTAGCAGAAGATTCGGCCTGCCTTGTCTTGCTGGTTGCTACCTCAGCTTCTTGTCGGGCTGCGGCGAGGTCAGTCTGCAGCGTGGCTAGCTGGGTCTCGAGACGAGTGACATTCGTCTTCATAGTCTCTTGGTGATTCGAAAGCTCAGCACGCAAGGACGCCCTCTCGGCCTCCCATTCTGCGGATTGCTCTTTGGTTGGGCTTCGCGACGCCGATGTTGCTTGCTTGAGCTCTTCCTCGAGCTTTGTGTTCGTGGTCTTGTACCTGTCAAGCTCCTGCTTCATCTTCGCAAGCATCTTCTCCGTGCCACGCAAGTACTTGACAGCGGCCTGGTGATCGTTGTGCAGAGCCTGCAGCTTCTCCTCCCAATCTTTGCTGACGTCGTGTTCGCGTTGCTCGAACGAGGCGCGCAGCTCCTCATGAACCTTATTCATCGAGTCAATCTGCTGCTCTAGTTCCCTGACGCGGTTCATCTCTGGAGTGCCGAATCGAGAGTTGGGACTGTCCAGCACCCTAGAGCGACGGTGGTCGACCGGGTTGACACCTCTTTCCTCTAGAAGGTTCTTGAGTGTCTTGAGCTGGACCTCAAATGCGTTGCTCTCCAAGCGCAGACGCTCGTGGTGTTGGTTCAGCTCAGCCTTCTCAGCTTCAGAGGCTTGTACATCTCTCATGGCCTGTTGCAGCTGTTTGCGGATGGTCAAGCCTTCACGACTGGACTGCTCCTGGTAGGCTTCAAGACCGGCGATCCTCTCCTCAGCGCGGCGCAACTTCTCCGAGGCTTGATCGGCAGCCGCTTGGTTCTTCCGCGCCATAGCGTTTGCCGCTTCGACTTGCTGCTGAAGTATGGCGACGCGCTCGTTGGCGGCGCTGTCGTTGGCCGGGGCGTGAGCAGCAATGCTTCCCAAGCCAGAAAGTACGGCGGCTTGATGCAGACGCGCCTCGTTTGCATGCTTCTCTGCAAGTTCCTCAGCACTGCGCAATTTCTCAGATGCAGTTTCAAGCTCTGAAGTGCGGGCTTCATGCTCGGCACGCAGTTGGCTGAGTTTCTGGCGAATGCCTTCACTTTGGCTGCGCTCCTCCTCCAGCTGCCTCTCCAGCAGGCTGGACTTCTCTGAAGATGCGGTAAGAGCTTCGCGCAGTGTCTCGAGCACAGCAGCATGGCTCGCGGTCTGTGTAGTGAAGTGAGCGACCTTGCCGCTTAGCTCCTCCTTGTCGACAGCGAGCAGGCGAGACGACGTCTCGGCTTCCGCTGCGCTAGCAGACACTTCTCTTGCTACACGCTGCGCCTCGTGTAGCTCAGCTCGCAGGCCTTCGCATTCAGCAGCTGTCTTTTGTCGAGTGGAGTCCAGTTCTTGAACACGAGCTTGTGCAGCTTCAGCAGTCTCGTCCGCGAGTTGCTTCGCCTTCTTCTCAGCTTTAACTTCGTGACTCAGCTTCTCGACCATGGTGGTCAATTCGGCTTGAGCAGCGAGTGATGCGGCCAGACGTCGACTGATGTCGTTCATGCGGTCGAGGTCAGGAGTCTCCGTATTGCGACTGCCATCGGGTTGTGGGGTGCCAGCCTGGCTACCTCCATGTGCTGCAAGCTTTGTCTTTGCGTAGATAGCTTCGCTAATGGCAGCGTCACGTTGGCGTTCAACTTCTGCGATGCGCTTCGCCGCATCCTCACCCTGGGTCTTGATCGAGGTCTGTACACGGTCGACCTCGGCCTTCATCTTAAGCAGAGCTTCTAGAAGTGGTCGATCCTCGTCCTGGAAACTTTCTGCAGATCGCTCGTCGAACATTGGGCTCGTCGAAGTAGCAGGGTGATAACCTGCTTTGCGCGCCAGAGCGAGCTCTGATGCGTACCATGCATTTCTGCTCTTTGCGACGTCAAGTTCCCGCACAACATCATCATTAAGGTGGGCCACCGCAGGGGAGGCGCCCAAGCCACTATCGACTTGTCGATTGTCAGTGTCTCGGCTTTGAGCACGCACGTGTTGTGGTGTCTCAAGCGACCGCCGGGGTGTTTCTTGCTCGATGCTGGCTATGGTGTCGTGAGATGGCTGCTGTCTGTGCATTTGGGATCTCGAGGCGTTCCTCGAGGTCAAGCTTCCAGACCTTGTTGTATCCATCGATTCCTTGGGCGTACGTGCACGGATACCATCGGAGTCTTTACGTTGCAGGTCTGCTGGGCTGTCCCTGGCGTTTGGTGAGAAGTTGTCCTTGTCGACTGAAGATGCAACTTCGGTGTCGACAGACGGCCCAAGGCCTCGTTTCCCGTCGGTGGGTGTCTTGCTCCTGGAAGCTGGGATCACTTGAGGATTAGCGCCATTCATTCTGGGTTGAGGTGGTTGCCCCATAGGCGGAGGTCCAGAGGGCGCCTGCCCAGCTGCGCGTGGAAGTCTCGACCCACCTGGTCCCATGCCATTTGGTGCGACACCATTCGACATGTCGGGTCCGACTCGCTGCTGCGGACCAGGCAGCATGCTCTCGCGGTTTCCAGGTGGCGGTCCAGTTCGGCTCTGAGGTATGTTGCTACGTTCACCACCGCTCATCTTACGAGGAGCGTTGATCGCTTGCTGAGGTGCTGCGCTTTCGTTCGGAGGATATCTAATCTTCGATGTGTCCAGTATATAAGCCATGCTCAGTTCGTTCCTGTCGCTGACAGATGAGCTGGGCTCGCCTGCAAGAGTAACGATATGTTTTCCAAACGCAGTCATACTGTGGCCAGAGCGGGCAGAAGGCGAGTGACCCATGTTCTGGAACATGTACCAGCGGCGAGACGAGATGCGGAAAGCGGCAAGGTCTCCCAAGTCGACGCCCTCCTGTGTGCGACCACCAAAGATGTACATGGTATCGTTGACGAGCGCCGCAGAGTGGCCCTCACGAGCCACAGGGATGTAGCCAATGCAGTCGAGTTCCGTCCAGGCGTTGGAGCGCGGCTCGTACGTCCACACATCGTTGAACCAAGTCACACCATCTGTACCACCAAAGAGGTAAAGTTTGTCCTGCCATGTCACGATCGAGTGATTTGTTCGCGGGGGTGGCGAGCGGCCTTGTGCACTTGGAGCAACTTGGTCTTTCGTGTTCGGTAACAAGACTTCCCAGCGGCTGGCCGATGATTGGAGGGAGTTCAGATCGAATGCAACGAGGTCGTTGAAGAAGAAACCTTCGACCTGGCCACCAAAGATGTAGATCTTCGAGCCCAGAATGTTCAGTGTGTGGCCGTAACGACCTGTGGGACGGGGCCCCTGAGGCAAAGCACGCGACCAATGTTTCGTTGCTAGATACTGTCAGCTCATGTGGTGTCTCAGGAAGAAGTGACTTACAGGTATTCAAAAGGTAAAGAGTATCATCCAGGTCGTCATTATCCGCCAACTTTGTGTCTCCGCCAAAGACGATGAATGCATTGCCGACCAAGAGACTGGCATGGCCTACACGAGGTCCAGGTCCATCTCCGGTCGTGGAAATAGGGTAGCATGACAAGCTCCCATTGCCCATCTCAGTCACCCAGAGATCGCCCTTAACTGTTGCGCCGCCAACGAGACCTCCCATAATGTAGACAATGCCATCTTTGGAGGCGACCGAGTTGATTGCGGCGCCGTAGCGTGGAAACGGGTTGCCGGCGGTGAAATTGAGGCGTCGAGAGGACCACGGGTATGGGGAATCTTGGGGAGGACCGCCTTGAGGCCTGGCTTGCTGTAGAGTACCCTGTCGCACATCGTCAGCACTTGTGTAGATCTCCTGAAGAAGCAATTCCTGCCCACCTGTTCGTTGGACCCTGCTCTCTCTCGCAATGCCTTCGGTTCAGGCGCAATGGGCTGGCCGTCGCGGCCCTGAAGTGAACTCAGCGAATTATTTACGCTCCCACTCGGTGTCGAATTGGCGGTCTGCGGTTGCGGGCCAGGGCGACCGCTATCCTTTCCTCCAGGGGGACCATTGAGCGACGCAGGCTGAGGAGGTTCGCGCCCATCAGACGAAGTCAATCCTCTCGAAGCGGGCGGCAGCGCGTTGCCCTGCTGTTTGCTCTTCTTGCCAAACAGGAACGACATGGTGCCGGGTCTACAGCCCTCGGGACGTTACAATGGCAGCGGGTGCCGGTCACGCACGCATTCGGTCTGTAGGCGAGGCGGGCAGCGCGTGGGCTGGGGAAGTTGGGGGGCTCGCGCGCGGGAGAGATGTGTTCTAGCGGGATCGAGGTTGGGGAGGCGGGTCGGCGTGCGATGCGCTACACGAAAGTCGGTGTTATGGGTGCTCGCGGGGGGATGTGCGCATATCTAGAGGGCGTAGAGGAGGCCGCAATGGAGGTTGGACAGGGCTATGGGAGTGTCCGGCGCCGGCAACTTTTGGCTTTCGGCGTGCTGATATCTGGGTAGGACAGCGACTGGGCGGGTGCGGCGACGAGACAGCGGCTGTGAGACGGGGCCAGCAGCAACTTCACGGTATGCCGGGGACACACTCGCAGAGAACGGTGACAGAGACAAAAGCAGCGCACAGCGTGGGAGCGTTTCAGAACAGCGCTCACTGCGTTCGCGGCGCGATCCCCCTGAGCTGCAGCGCGACAGGGATGCCCTTCACGCTCTTCACGATGATTGGACTGGGCAGTGTAGGGCGGACGTAGCATTCACACAGCATGCATGGAGTGGTAACAGTGAGAGCAGCGCGGTTCCGGTCACCTAGTTGAAGGCCTCTGTGGCACCTGGGCCACGTTTGCTCACCGCGTATCTTGGAACCATTCACGAATGGCGCGGGCGTGTTTGCTCGATGTGCATCGTTTGGTCTTTTGGGTGAGGCAACGCGCGTGCCTCTCAGAGCCCGCCGAACGGACCCACCAGCTTGACCGCGGTCCCATTTGGTTGTGTTCCAGTGACGCTAGAGTGCCTGCCCGTCGACCTCGAAGCTTGCGCGCCCGCATCTTGAGCTGCACGACCGCAGACAGCACGTAAAGCTGCTGGAGCTATTCAAGATTAATACAGTCGTCTCCTCCTGCGCTCTTCCCCGCGCACACCACCCGTCCATGCGACATGGGCGCTGCTGAGAGCTTCCCAAATCCACGCTCGAGCTCACCATGAGAACGGCCTCTGGCCAGCACCTCCCCAACCCACTCGCCGCCCACGCCCCCGTCGACATGGCCAGCACGGTGGCTGCGGCCGAGGCCCCGAGAGAGATGCGCCCGTCGCAGGACACGACCTCATCACGACCGAGTTCTTCCTCGGCTGCCGCCCACCTCGTGCCGTCGCCCACTTCGACAGTCGCAGTCCGCCAAAACGTCAGCGCCACGAACTCCCACCGCCCCAGTCTCGCGCGCGCAAAAAGCGACTTTGGCCCTCGACAGCCGGCACATGAGCCCGAAGAGCACAACGACGATGTCAGCGTTGACGGCCACTTCAAGATCCGCCATGGCTGGGACGACCAATTGAACTCGGAAGAGTACAGCAACATGCTGACCTCAGTGCGTTGAGCCGAGCAAGTCGGTGCTTCTGGAACTGACTATCTGCTGCAGACTTTCTTCATGTACTATACCGACAAGAAACACGAGACGGGCGGCCATCCGAAGGGTGAAATCGGCGCATCGACAGTCCAGGAATGGCGCATGCGCGATCGTCTGAAGACCGTCTCTGCAGTCCTAGCCCTGTGCTTGAACATTGGTGTTGACCCGCCAGACGTCATCAAGACCAACCCATGCGCCAAAGAAGAATGCTGGATCGATCCCTCAGTCACCTCGCAGACCCCCGGTCACACGCCCATGAACCAGATCGGTAAGGCTCTGCAGACGCAATACGAGCAGCTCAGCATGCGCACGCGATACAAGCTCTTACTCGACCCTACTACGGAAGAGACGAGGAAATACGCCTCCACCCTGCGACGCAACGCTCGAAACGAACGCGTTCTGTTCCACTACAACGGTCACGGTGTGCCCAAGCCAACTTCGAGCGGAGAGATCTGGGTATTTAACAGAAACTACACCCAGTACATCCCGCTCTCACTATATGACCTGCAGAGCTGGATTGGCGCGCCTAGCCTGTTCGTCTACGATTGCTCTGATGCTGGTCTCATCATCAGCAATTTCAACCGGTTCGCTGAGAAGCACCAAGCCGAGTTTGAGGAGGCACGCCGGCGGGACCCAAACGTTGAATACGTAGACTTCAGCGACTGCATTCACCTGGCCGCCTGTCGAGAGAGGGAATCGCTTCCAACAAATCCAGAGCTCCCTGCAGACGTCTTCACTTCTTGCCTAACAGATCCTATCACCATGGCCGTACGATTCTTCATTCTTCAGAACCCTCTCCCGAGCAAGGTCAGCCTAAAAGATGCCCACAACATCCCAGGCAAAGTCTCCGAGCGTAGAACGCCCATCGGTGAACTCAACTGGATCTTCACAGCCATCACTGACACCATCGCCTGGAACTCACTGTCGAAGCCACTGTTTAAGAAGCTCTTCCGCCAGGATCTGATGGTTGCTGCGCTCTTCCGCAACTACCTCCTGGCCCAGCGCATCATGCGCGTCTATCACTGCAACCCGGTCTCACATCCCGAGATACCGCAGACTCATGACCATCCCCTGTGGCGAAGTTGGGACCTCGCCGTCGAATTGATCCTTGCTCAACTGCCTGATCTGCAAGCCGAGGCACGAGGCGAAAAGGACTACATGTACAAGCATTCGGAATTCTTCTCAGAGCAGCTCACTGCTTTCGAGGTCTACCTCTCACAAGGAGCCGTTGAGCAAAAGATTCCAGAGCAGCTGCCCATCGTGCTTCAAGTTCTGTTGAGTCAAGTTCATCGACTTCGCGCTCTCATTCTCCTATCCAGTTTCCTGGACCACGGGCCATGGGCCGTCAACCTTGCCCTCAGCATAGGCATCTTCCCATACGTTTTAAAGCTTCTGCAGTCCCAGGCCAACGAGCTGAAGCCTGTCATGGTGTTCATCTGGGCTCGCATACTTGCTGTTGACTCATCATGCCAAGCTGATCTGTTGAAAGACAATGGCTACCAGTACTTCATTAACATCTTCAACCCCAGCTCAGGTCAGTCTCCTTCACGCATCATCAATCGTTAGTCGCTGACAATCCAAGGCATTCCTATTCAGAACGCAAGTGAGCATCGGGCGATGTGTGCCTTCATTATATCCATGTTTTGCAAGGACTACAACCAGGGTCAACGTGCATCCCTCAGCACAGAGCTCGTCGAGAGCTGTCTGGATCATCTGAAAGACATGGCCAACCCTCTCCTCCGACACTGGTCCTGCCTTTGTCTCAGCAAACTCTGGATCGACTATGAAGAAGCCAAATGGGTCGGTATTCGCTGTATGGCTCATGAACGACTATGCGAACTGGTTATGGACCCGGTCGCGGAAGTTCGAGCCGCGATGCTGCACTCACTAACGGCCTTCTTGGGCATCCGGGATGTCACCGCACAGGTCGCTAACATCGAGGAGTCTATTGCCTCGACGGTCCTTCTGATGACCACAGATGGGAACAGTATGGTCCGCCATGAACTACTGGTGTTCTTTTCAACCTTCATCGCGCGCTACAAAACGCGTTTTATCGTCACAGCATACGAGCATTTCTCGGAAGAGAAGAACAGCGATATCCTGACACAAATGGAACAGAGGAACGGAGATGGTCTCTTTATGAAGATGCGTGCGACTGCAAATGGCTCTTTAGGTCAATCAAACGCCGCCTCTCAGAACACGGTCTACTCCGCCATTTGGAAAGAGATGCTGGTCATGTCCGTCGATCCCTACCCTGAGATTGCGAAGGATGCTGGAATAGTCGTTGACTACGTTCTGGTCGCCCTACTCGAATCATCACTCGGTCGCTTCGCGCAACCACACTTCAATGATACCTTGAAGAAGAACTCTGCGGCCCGTTCCGCCCGTCGTGCACCGGAAGAAAAGCCACTTCAGCAAAAGCAATCAATGGCCTCTATGGCCTCTACCCCGCCTACGCCCTCGAAAGACTTGAGCTACCTCTCCCTCTTTGGCGGTATGCGCAAGTCGACAGCGTCACTCAAGAACCTCTGGTCTGGCCACGACTCGTCTACCTCGCCACAGAAATCAACCACGAGGGGTAGGATAGACGACTCAGATGCAACACTTACAGAGGCACGCCCTGATACACCAGAGAAGTACCACGTCGAAGAAGAGCCTAAGTCGAGAGGATTCAGGCCTCGGACCCTGACAGACAAGCCACAGCTGCCGCTCAAGAGTCTTTTCTTCGAGTGGTCTGTCGAGTATTTCCGCGAGCCTCAGATGAAGCCCACGGAGGCGGATGAGCCAGGTAGCACCGACTACAACGGGCGACTGTGGCGGCGAAATCGCAACGACAAGATCATCGCCGAGACTCAGCCTCTCAAGGAAGTTGCAGTCTCGAATCGATGGGACGTCCCACGCGGGTATTTCGACAACCTTAGCCAACCTATGAAGATGACCTTCCATCAGTTCGAAGACCATCTTGTTGTCACTGACAGCTGGAATACGGTCAACGTCATCGATTATTCTGAGGGCGGTGTGAGGAGACTCAACTGCTTCTCCAACGGCAACCCAACGGAGTCCAGAATTACAGACGTAAGATTCATCAACGAAGATGACCAGGCGTTACTCATGACCGGCTCCTCAGACGGAGTCATCAAAATCTTCCGCAACTACGACTCGAAACGAACGACGGAACTCGTAACAGGGTTTCGGGCTCTCACTGATCTTGTACCTAGCAATAAGAATGCAGGACTTGTCTTCGACTGGCAGCAGGGTAGGGGCCTGGTGCTGGTGGCTGGAGACGTAAAAGTGATCCGAGTGTGGAACTCCGCTACTGAGGTCTGCGTCAGCGTAAGTGCCACCATTGCTCCTTCTCTGATATTGGCAACTAACTTCTATAGGATATACCTGCCCGTTCAGGATCTTGTATCACCTCTTTGACATCCGATCAAGTCGAAGGCGATGTCTTCGTTGCTGGGTTCGGCGATGGTGCCATCCGTGTATACGACCAGCGCCAGAAACCCGCAACCGCCATGGTCAAAGTCTGGAAAGAACACAAACAATGGATCACGAACGTGCACCTGCAGCGCGGCGGTCAACGAGAACTAGTAAGCGGCTGTCGAAGCGGCGAAGTGAAGCTATGGGACATAAGAATGGATCGCAGCGTAAAAACCATCCAATCAACAACAGACCACCTGCGCACTCTCAGCGTGCACGAACACGCGCCGGTCTTCGCTGTGTAAGTCACCTCTACCCCATCTCGTACCTTCCATCCTCTAATGCTTCTTCAGTGGAACTCAAAAACACCGCGTCAAGATCTTCAACATCAACAACGGCAAGCTCGTCTCCAATTTCGAACCCTACTCCGGCTTCCTGCGCGATCGCAGCGCTCCAATCACGACGACCGCATTCCATCCCCACCGTCTTATGATTGCCGCTGCTGCTCTGAACGACAACCATGTTAACATCTTCTCGTGCCATGAGCCTAAGAATCCAATACTGAAGACGGTGAAGTTGTGGGAGGGCGGCGCGGTGGCGAGCAGTCGGGCGAGTATCCATGGATAGGAGATGTGGTGAAAGAGTAAAGGATACGAGTGCATCTTTTCTCGGGCGTTTCGCAGCGCTGTAGATGATACGGAAGTTGCTTGCTTTGCATTGGGCGGGTCTGGCGCGTGGGCGATGATTTTAACGGCTTTCATGGGCATAGCGTGGATTATGACATTGAGTGACAGCATCAAGGTTTCGAGTACGAGTCCGTTCGATACCCACTGTAGTATCCTTGTTATTCTAATGTGTCTTCTGATATATACCATGTTTCAGGCACCCTTCAGCTTCTCCGTCTCGCTCTGTCTGGTAATCTCCCTTTCTTTCGACTTCCACAACACCCACGTCCCACCAATAACAACCGTCGTCAGAGCCACCGTAACCACGAAATACAACCAAAGCCACTTCGAGTAGACGCGGCCCTCTATGCCGTCGCCGAAGTTGAAGAAGGTCGTACTAAAGAACGTCTACCACAATTAGCCAAGGCTGTTACTTCTCACGACCAGTGCAAAGGCATCAAGATACGCACCGCCGTAAACGTCCCCGGCAAAAACATGACCGTAACCGCAGTAATCACCCGCATAACAGCGCTGTCTCGAGAGGTTGCAATAGCAACCTGCTGCGACGTCTCGGCTAGCTTTGTGCTGGTGATACCGATGCTTATGCTGCTTGCACTGTCGCGTTGGGCAATGCCGCTGTACACACTCTGCGAAGAGGCTTGCAGCCGACTCGTCAGATAGTCGACGCGGTCAACGAGGCCTTGGTTCCAGGATCGCAGGTACGCATGCGAGCTCAGAAGGTTAAGCTCAATCGTGTCAGCTTCGTCGAAGGAATATTTGTGCGCGAGGGCCATGGATTTGTAGCGCCTAGTCACGGTGTCCATGAAGTCGAGAAGTCGCATCGTCTGTTTGCAAGAGTGCATAGTCCAAGCAAGACCGGCATTGAGAGCATTGATCGTCCTGGACAGCTCAGTGTAGTCCAACGTGCGAACATCCACGTGCATGTCATGGTCCTTTCTGACACCCAATTGGCATTCGAGCTGGTATATGTCGTTCTTTATCCCGTCAAGAGCTCTTGCACGCGCGTCCAGGTTCAGTTTCGTCATGACGCTTGGGAGCATGAATGGTGACCGCTCGATTGTACCGAAGCTGCCAAGGTCGACCTGTTCATAGAAAGGTCCACCGGCAGAATATGTGCACAGGAAGATGTACATACACCGATGCTTGAAGTTGTAGGTGAAGCACGCACCGAAGTTCGCTGGCCAGCTGCCCCCAGGGATCGAGTGTAGAATAAAACCTGATATAATCAGCTGCTGCATCTCTAGTTGAGTTTGAGCCAATCTCACTGAGATTGTCGTCGTCAGTCTCCTTCGAATCGTGAGGTGTGGACGGTATCGAGTCAATGTAAGTCGCTGTACCAGCAGCCATCACGTGGAGGAATACAATAGGCATGCGTATGTGAGGCATGAGCCTTCGAAAGACAGCGTCAGGGTAGGGCAGATAGAATACACGCCCGACTCCCCAGTCGACCTTGCGGTACGAATTACTGCTGACTATCAGAGCAGTACAACTCAACGGAAGGTATCGAGACTAACATCAGTTTGATGGCGAAGCCATGTGGCGCTGGTGCTGCAGCAGAGACAGCAGAAGCCTCCTACACCACTCTTAGCTCGAACGCTTTACGAGGTGATATCTACTGACACCAAATCTTTGCTCAATGTATGTGTCGACAAGCTCATTCGTCACAGGTAACGTGCGGAGTCTTCCGTCAGCAGATAGCTCAGTCAGCGTAAGTGATGGTGGTTTATCAGCATCGAGCTTCTCGCGAATCCCATCGCAGACATCGTCGAGATCGAAGAGGTGATGGGCCATGTTAATTCCTGGAATGTTGGCCGAGGGAGCGAGCGACACGGTGTGCACCCAGCATCATCGTTTTGGCCCCCAACATCTGAGGTGCGGCTGAAGTGCATAATGGCCATCACTTTGCAGGGCGTACATAGACGCAGAGAACATCAATGAACTTTTGCGTTCACACAGATCGCGTAGGCCTTGCGCTCGCCAACAGTCACTGTGACTGAGTTGCATATGTTCTTTCCACCACGAAGACCCTGGACTCTCAACGAATCAACGTCAAGTATCATCGCTGGCACACGCTAACCAAATACGGCCAGAGCGTGCGGAGACGAACCTCGGCTCATCTCACCCCAGACTCGCGACAGCTTACCAGCAAGCGGGAGCCATGTAGCATATTGCTGCAGCTGCAAGCTGTCCAGCTCCCACAATCCCAAAAACACGTCAGCCATCAGCGGCCAGCAATATGTCGACCATCAAGCCCAAGACCGCACCTCCTCCCACCTCCCACGTCCTCCTCTCCTACCCAGCCGACTATGTCCTCCTCGTCACCATCAACCGCGAGAAGCAGATGAACAGCATTCCCTTCGCCGGGCACCAAGAAATGGGCCAGGTGTTCGATTGGTTCGACAAGGAAGACAACCTGCGCTGTGCCATCATTACGGGTGCTGGCAAGAAGAGCTTCTGTGCTGGGCAGGACTTGATCGAGCTGGGGAGGATAAGGAGCGGGAAGAGCGACGTGAACCCCGGCTTGATGAGACATCCGTTGAGTGGGTTTGCTGGGCTGAGTAGGAGGGCGGGGAAGAAGCCAGTTATTGCTGCTGTTAACGGGTTCGCGCTTGGTGGGGGGTTCGAGATTGTGCTTGGCTGGTGAGTGACAATTGCAGCTCGCTCGAACATTGCAGATGCTAAAAGTTGGCAGTGATATGGTCGTCGCGGCACCGGGCGCGACTTTCGGTCTCCCAGAAGCGTTACGAGGCATCTTCGCCGGTGCAGGTGGTCCGGCACGCTTGGTCCGCATCGTTGGCTTACCGGTAGCTTCTGAAATGGCTCTAACCGGCATACCGATCACGGCTCAGCGAGCGAAGGACTTGAACATCATCAACCGCATAGCGCCATCTCAGGACACCGTGGTCGAGGAGGCGTTGAAGCTGGCCAAAGAGATTGCCGCCATCTCACCAGATGCGGCGATCGTGACAAGGGCAGCTCTGAAAGACAGTCTCGAGCATGGGAGTGTTGAGCGTGCGACGCAGCTTACGATCGAGCGGTTCAACGATGCGTTGCAGTCTGGTGAGAATGCACTTGAAGGGTTGACGGCTTTTGCGCAGAAGAGGAAGCCAAATTGGAAGCCCTCGAAACTGTAGTCAATGGAATAGCAATTACAGGGCCACGGTAGAAAGGATAGTGGTAGGGAGTGAGACATGCTTGTTGTAATAACGCTTGTTTGTTGCCCATGGTGAGCAATCATCAAGCGTTAGTACATCAAGCATATTTGCACTATCTATCATTATGCTTCTCCGGGCCCCAGCACCGTGAACAGTACACGAATCTTCAACTGACTGATACTTATTATGCTGCAACGTGCTCACGGCATGTTGCATGATGATCATGTCAGCAAATTGCTGCAAGACTGCATGGCTCGTCATATGTGTGAGCGGCGGCGCAGAAAAGCTCCATCGGTTATCTCAAAAGTTTTCCTAAGAAATCGCTCTTCGAACATCGTCGCTTCCTGAATGCAGTTAGCGAAGGGTCCGTCGAGAGTTTGCCTACTCGGTAATGCTCGGTAACTCCCCCTTCCCAGAACACGACTCAGGCCCCAGGGCTCACTCTCCAATCGCCGCGCAAGACATGACAAGCTTAGTCTCAAAGGAGGTAATGAACTCGACCGGAAGTTCGTACCCGTTGTTGCCGGGGGGTCCACACTGAACCCCCGCAATGTGGCTTCCCCGGATGGGCTTTGACGCTGCATCATGAAGGCACATCAGCAGGGAGCTCTCGGTCGAGGTCGGCTTGGGGTAGATATAGGGAAACACGCCCCTTATCTCGATTACTCGACTTCTCGATCTCTCACAATTTGACATCTCATTGCGACTCAGTGTTTGCTGCTTACCTACTTGACATCATTGCCGGCATGGTGAACCGACGCCCTAGTGACGCTGCTGAGCTTGCAATCCCTGTTGCACCTGTGGTCAAGCGCAAGAGACGAGCATCATGTTTGGGTGAACAGGAGAGGCGAGAGCGCAAGCGTGCAATAGATCGAGAAGCTCAGCGGTCGCTCAGGGAGAAGACCAAAACACACATTGCTGAGCTGGAACGGACAATACAGATCCTGCGGGATCAAGACCGAAATGGAGCGACAGCGAACCTACTTTCCGAGATCGACAGTCTACGAGCAGAGAATGAACGATTGCGAGACATCATCGACAGCGTCAGAAATGTACTGGGGAACGAATCCGCACAGAGGACGACCACAGCTACAGAGCCTCCGCCGGCAAATGGAGGAGGTGCGATAGCTTCGCCAGCTTCTTCAAGCAATGGTATGCATCAACTCACTCAAATGGCCCTCTATGACTTTGCATCAAAGAGGCTCACAGACCGGTAGAGCACAGATCGCCCAAACCGCGTGCGGTATCCTTCGTGACCGACAGTAAGCCAGCACTGCCAACACCGACCGAACTACTCACGTCGTTCGATTTCAGTGAAAGAAGAGAAAGTATGAGACTGGTTGATTTGGACGGCATGAACATCACCAACGACGTACGCACGTCACCGGCCACGAACATGGATCTCGATCTCGAGCCAGTGGAAGAGATACCCGTAGAGACCATCACAGAGATCCAGAGAAATCGCCAAGTCGACGTTCAAGACTGGGAGAACAATCCGGCGACTGCTTCCTGGGGACCTTTGATGCAAGAAGTATGCGCCCTGTGGTCCGTCCCCGCCGTTAGCATCGAATGCTAACATGCACGCCTTCAGTTCTTCGGCGACGGCTGGCGCTGTCCTTCCCCAACGATTCTTCACATCGGCGCTCCAGGATCCTCAAGGTCAACAAGCTCCATGACTGTGTGTCCAATCTGGAAGAAGTCGAATGAGCTCTTCGAAAAGATCTACAGCGGCTGCACTCCCTCGAGCAACCAGAGCCTCACATTGTACAGGAAGAAGCTCTCAGCACCAGAAGAGGCTGGACTACTATACCTTGGGATCAAGGAAGGCTGGGCCAACATCTCTGACGAATGGGTGCATAGCCCAGCGCTCGTTATCTTGAAGCAAGTTGACGAATTCCTGTTCTGCCATCTGCCCAAGATGGAGCGTCTAGCTACAGCCTACAAAAGCTTCAAGCTGCTCAAGGTACGTCTTCAAAACCATCAAGACTGATATGAGCACCTTCACTAACAACCCCAGTACTACCTCAACAGCAGCGCCGAACAACTGTCCAAAGTCCCCAAATGGTTGCGTCCCAGCATCACGCAATCATCCACTGCGCACCCCATCGCAGTCGACTTTTTCGCCTGGCCCACCCTACGCGACCGTCTCGTCAGCCAGCACTCGTCCATCTTCCAGACCTCAGCACTATCGCACGTCTACAGTCGATATCTCAAGTTCGACTGGCCATTTGCATTCGAAGACGCATTTTTCCACGACGAAGTCACGGATTACTATTACCCCAGTCCATTGTTCGAGAGGTATCATGGTGATCTGAGGCATTGGAGCGTGAGGGAGGAGTTCTATGAGAAGTTTCCTGAGATGAGGACGGATATTGAGGGCGATAGGAGGAGGTTTGCTGAAGAGATGGTGTAGTTTGGGTTCTGGATTGTTGAGCGCATGATCAGTCTCAAGTCAGCGTCGCATAACAGGCAAAAGCCAGCCACCGTTTGATGTTTGTTGTCAATGTCATTGTCGATGGATACTCCCTGTCGCGTTTGGAGTCACGCTCCTGCCTTCCGCGAAGAGCCGAGATCTTGCCTCATCGAGTCCTCAATCCTCTTCTGCAGTCATTGCGTCTTTCGATGCTTGAGACTTCGTGAAGTTCAGAGATTTGATTAGGATGCACCTGTAGATCTGGTTCCAATTTCGATGTGGAGCCATCGATTGTTTGCACCAGCTCAGAATAGCTAGCTCCAAGAGCGGCCCGCCCGCATTGTGGAGGATCTGGGGCATCAACATGTGAATGAATGCTTTCGACCATCGTGCCTGCAACAGCACACTGGTCGAACCAGCCTTATCATGCATATACTATCGCTCATTCCTGCGATTCATAAGTCATGGCGTGATGCAGCGATCGCCAGGTCCATCCAGGACGAGACACGAGGCTGAGCGCACGGCGTCCCTGGGCACAAGCTTACCAAGACCTACACCGCAGTCATGATCCACTGATAGCCAGCTCACGACTTTCCTCCTTCTCACTTCATACACACAGCGTGAATATGCCCTTATACAGCCATGGCTGAAGAGGTACACCCATCTCCCGCGCCTTCCTTCAACAATAGTACATAGCGCGCAAAGCTAACAGTCATTTCACAGTCCTCCTCATCTTCAAGCGTCCTCCTTACGCACTCAACCTCCCACTCCAAGCCCATAACCTACGGGTCCCCCTCCTCCTCCAGTCCCAACGACTCCGGCATCGGCGTCAGCCCCGTCTCTCCCGAACCCTCCTTCCACCCCCGGCCGCTGCTATACACCTACTCGCACCCCAACGGACACCGCATCATACCGCCTTCCATCAGCGGGCATGGGCGGCTTATCGTCGCACACAGGACGGTGCCGTATTGGGGCGGGGTGCTGGTAGTGATTGGGAGCTTTGCCTGGGCGGTGTTTGTGGCTATGCATGTGTTTGAGCTTTTGGGGGCGAAGCATCCGAGCACGCGGCCAAGGTATGGGGAGTGTAAGGGGTGGTTTTGCTGAGGCGCCATTGCGGGCTGAGAAACGAGGTAGACCGTCGGGTAAAGATGAGATGCGATGGAGCCCGGCTGGCAGCTATTCGTCTGTGTCACTTAAGCTTCGGTGCTGGGGATCGTACATATTAAGCACACTGCTTCTGTGTGGATCTTCTTGGAGGCAGTCACCATGCTGAAAGATCATCCGGTCAGTTTGCACACAGCTGGGAGACTACATAGTTCCCATAAAAACAGAATTGGACGCCCGGAGGGTGCAAGAATACCATTATATTACAGTTGGTCGCATATGTAGTAATGCGAAGTCATCAACATTCCTCAAATCATGGTTGCCATGCGACCCTCCCTCGCTGCGAGGCCTCAGAGGTCAATATGGTCAGTGAGCCATTCCTCCCCACATGCTCATCCAGCCTTCGCAGAAGACCGTTCAGATTCGAGGCCTCTGGTTTCAATTCCACCCCAAAGGCGTCCCCCCAGATCTTTACTTTGCTCTTCTAAGCATCGAAGAACGCTCTGTTCAGATCCATCCACTCGTCCAGTATGGGGCGCACGTCTACTGTGGGGTCATAGGGTGCCAACTTCTGCCTCATATGCCACCTCAGATGCTTGTAATCAGCATGATACCTGAGCGCCAGCTCCCTCCACGAGACTTCTTTAAAGTCCGGGAATCGTCTGTGCAGAGCCTGGGTGGATACAATCGGCTTCTTTGCAGAGCCGAGGTTGTCAATGATACGGATGTGTTGTACACTGCCCATTGCAGACTTGAGGACTTGAACAAGGAGGGGCACGTCTGCGAGTGGCACGTCTCTAATATCAATCGTCAGTGTCCGGAGTGTAAGCTCTCTCATCAAGTCCCGGAGCTGGCAGCGCCAGAAGTACGTCAAGCTTGGCGGATTGGTAACAACGGGAGGCAAGAACAGCTCCCAGAATGGGACAGGTGCTAGCCAGCGAACGCAATGCAGCAGAGACACTTTGCCGAAGCGGAAAGTGAGATTCTGCAGATGAGACCGATTGATGGGTCCGATCTGCCATAGGAAGTTCGTGAAACCTGTCATGCCGAACTGGAAGTTTGTGCTGCGGTAGATGTGAACTGTCATCTGCTCGTTGATTGCTTTCGATATCCGGAACAATTTTGAGATTGTGATTGGTGGTTCGGACGACGAAGAGGCAGGCCTGGTGGTGTTTGCGCGGTAGATGCTGATTCTTCCTGTGTATCCGGTTGCTTGATAGAAGATCTCATCTTGAAGCTCGCGCGGTAGTCTGGTGAAAAAATGGAACAAAGGACTGATCTTGACGACATCCTTTGCAGATGCCGAAGATTCGGTTCCTGCCATGGTAGACTCAGTGGTTTGTGTCTTCCTCACACTTCTCCGATCGGAATTCTGAATTTGGGTCCGGAGGTTGCTCATTCGAGTGAGAAGGTCGGTCCTGGATGATGCCGCGAGTGAATGACTTGTTGCAGGCGCTGCTGGCACATTGGCCTGATTTACCGGCGCAGTGTGGACATGGGCCGTAAGGTCGGCTAACAAGTTCGCGGCACGTCGCTGAAGAACACCCAATGCAGCTGCTTTCGCAAGTGCTCGAGCCTGCGCTTTCTTCGCCTCCTTTGCACGAATGCTGAAGTGGCGCTTGTCAAAGAAATGGCGAGCAGACAGCCAACCCGAGCCGCTACGAACGACCAAATGGTAAGGCGGAGCAGGGTGTTGTTGCTGCTTCACTGGGTTTGCTTGGTACTTCTCGTTGAATATCCTGCTTCGCCTTTCCTTGCTTGTATCGCCAGAGGGACCTGCAGTCTCCTTCCTCGATGACATCGGCACATTGTTGCAGGAGCGTTTTGACCGGTAGAGGCGGATGACGATCTTTGCTGGAGGATCACTGGAGGATGTGTCGAATAGCAGGCAGTTGACCGACCTGCCCAGCTCCAAAACTTCCCCCGGCACACTGCCTTGAGGATAAAGGCTGATGCTGCCGTGAAAGTAGGCAGACGAGTCATGGTTAGACGCCCAAGTCCTCAGCTGACGCACGAAAGTCCCGCGTTTCCTAACGTGACTCCACAGTTGATTTTCGGGGTTGTGCACAGTACAATCTGTTTTCGAAGGAGAGGGTGAAGTCTTGACCGGTGCTGGCGATGATGCCGCTATTTCCTGCTCAACTATTCTGGCTTTAACCTGGGCTTCCACTGCTTCAGGGCTGAGCCCTTGAGTGAATAGCACTTGCCTCAAGGCAGCCTCGTACCTCCCGTGCGGCGACCGAGCCATGTTGTGATACTAGAGCTGCCAATTATTGTGGGAATAGTGAATATCACACTTGTGGAGGAGCAGCGGTCCGAATGGCTGACGCTGACAGCGGATGCTACCATGTAAGTAAGCACACTGAGGCTGACGTGTTTGGTACTGGTTGCACCGGCGCGTAGGCGAGGCTGACTCTCAAAGCTGTGTGACCCGTCACAACATGCGTTGAGCAGCCAGATAAGTCCTTCAGAGAGAGGTCTGCATGTTGTCCTTCAGTTTCGCAAGTGTCTGGATTTCGGAGAGATGGGTGTGCTGATGTAAGGTCTTCCAGCAGTCGTGGTCGCTACCAAAGATGAGCGGTGCGAGGACCCATTAACGATTAGTGACTGAGATATTATTCGAATCGTATGACGAAAAGACTATAGTGAATAGAGCCAGAGCCAGAGCCAGCCGGCGGTCGATATGCAAGGAGCTGTGATATTCAATGTGTGAAGCTGCTTGTGGCCATTGACGTGACCGGGTGATCGATGACGCTACTGGAGTGACGCAGCTGCTGCATACATAACGCTAAGCTCCTTCCGAACAATGCGCGACTGCGTGTGAAGGTGCAAACTTTAATTCCGTATCTGCGAGTGGCTCTGTGCCGGGTATCCATAGTAATCCATACGCCAAAAACAATGGTTGTATCCGGATGTCAGGTCTACGCTCTCCCTTCGAGCCAGCCTGCTGCCCGCTCCAAAGTGCTATTGAAGCTTTTGACGTTTGCAAGCAAACCGCCTCCGATCGAGCCTACGTCCCTACTCAGCGTCTCGAGGAGCATGCTCAGTGGCATGTCCGGCCCTTCCTCTTCTCGTCCTTCTTGTCTGGCTCTCTTGCGGCCGTTCTGGATAGCAGCCTCGATGTCGAACATGTTGCTGCTCAAGGTACTCTTAGACTCGACTCTGGCCTTCTCACCCTCATAGTCGGCTTGCACATCGTCATGCTCGAGAGCAATCTCTTGTCGACTGTTCTGCAGGGCCAGTATGTCCTTACGCAGCTCGGCATTGTCGCGCTTGAAGACTCTTAGCTTCTTTAGATTGGTCGTAAGGACGTCGTTCGCGTCCTGTAAATCGAGCAGTTTCTCATTCAAGCTTTCCTTGAAGGATAGCGCCAGATTGACTTCGCTTCGCAGCTCTTTTCGAGTTGACGAATCTGATGCTGTTTGCATCTTCTCCAGCATCCTGCTGAGGCGATGGTCGATTGTCTCTTCGAGAATGGTTCGCGTGGTGTCTGCTACTGTAATACCTCGCACGCCGTATCCCTTCATGCGCATGACGGATATTGAGAGCTTTGACCCGAGTGCCTTCTGTCGTTTGCGCGGTGGTTTGTCGCTGGAAGGTTTTGCACGCTGGTCTTGGTTCGATGTGCGCTTTGCAGTTGGTCTAGGTGTAGGTCCTCGAACTGGCTCATCAGGCTCCAATTGCTCCTCGTATGCCTCAGACTCATCATATGCCTCTACCTCCTCTTCCACTGGTCTTACGAGCATAGGTGTGACCTGAGTTGTCCTTTGGGTCTCAGGAGACAGCTCATCCAGTTGCTCTTCGCTGGGCTCGTCATCGACCAGGATTCTCCTGCTCTTTCTCTGCGCAGGCTCGTGCACCGTTGGCGTCACTGCTGGATCGTTCTCGCTTATCCCTTTAGTCTTGCGTGGCCTACCGCGGACCACGCTTCGTACAGGTACGGGTGTTGCTACAGTTTCGTTTTGGTTGTTCGTCGCCACTAAAGCTATCGTGTTTGGGATAGTTGCCTGTTCTGGTGAGAGTTCATCGATCCCTCCTTCTTCGCCCTCGCTGCGGACGTCGTTGGGTATGGACTCTCTCGAGATCACTCTAGGGGTAGTGGCGGCATTCTGAGGTGGCGAGAGCTCGTCCATATCCTCATCCTCAGCTTGAGAAGCGTTGGACGCGGTGTTCTCGACCGTTGTCGACAGCGCAAACGATCGTCTTGCAGTACTGCTAGGCTGCATGCCTGGCGTGACTGGAACCACATCTGTCGACTTTGATCTTCGAGCACCACTAGGCCGTGATTCCGCTGATGCACCTTGTCCATTCGATGGGAGACTGGTAACGTTACCTGGCGTCACTGTTTTCTCGACTGTGGTAGGTGCCTCGTCGATAACCGAGAGCTCATCTGGAGCTTCGTTCGGCTCCTCCCGTATAGGTGAAACTGTTCTTGCGAGTCGCCTACTCTTCTCGACTGATGCCGCGTTATCGACACGGTCAGGACTCAATTCGTCTTCCTCCTCATTCTCATTGTTCGGCGCAGCAGCAGCAGACGATCCACGCTTTCGCTTCCCTAATCGTGGCGTGACGACATTGTTCTTCGGAGTAGCGCTGCGCCGCGACTTTACGCTCCGTGGTGCCGAAAGACTGCGATGCCGCCTAGCTGATCCATTGGACTTGCGCGGCGTGCTTTGCACGGGAGTTCGAGATCGCCGACCGGACCGTTGTGGTGGGAGGGAGGCCTGTTTTGCGCCCAGAGCACCGAAATCGAAGCCAAAAGACGCCTGAACGGTGGAAGCTCTGGTCTTGTCAGTGTATTGTGCCTCAGTGTTGTGACGGCATGTTTACCCTGCACCGCGTACGCGCTGTTGACGATGCTCGCGTCGATCTGCAATTCGTCAGGTATGAGTTCGAATCGCGAACGCGACAGTGATCCCTCACCAACAGGCGCCATATTGAGGGCGCGCGCAACGTTTGTACTTGCAGTTGAACAACAGTCGCGTGTACTTAGGCGGGCATGTTGTGATGCCGCGGTTTGCGCTTGCAGGGATGGCACGTGCTAAATCGACGAATGATGGATGGTTCGCGGGAACACTTTTGACTTCCTCTTTACAAAGCCTCACCACACCACACAAAATGGGCTGGCTATGGGGCAGTAGCAACGATTCGAACAAGCTCGATCCTTCCCTACAGGAGTTCCTGAAGAAGGAGGCACCGACAGGACCGAAGCCTTCACTACCGGCCGCCCCAAAAGAAAAGTCCGTCGAAAGCACACCCGCACCGGCGCCATTTGCGCAAGCACCCATTGCGCCTGAGAAGCCAATCGTACCGCCGCAATCGCAGTTTCAAGATGGCCGCTATGCACATCTGTGGAAGAACTACACCCCGCAAGATGTACTTGTGGACCAAGGAAAGAATGAGCAGGATAGGCTGAGGGATCTTGTCGACGCATACAACGGTCGCAACTCTACACTTGGAGAGATCGCCATGCAGAATTGCGCAGTCGAGTACATGGAGCAATTCGAGTGCTTCAGAAATCCGCAGTCATGGTGGTCAATGGGCACATTGTGCAATGCAGAGTCGAGGAGATTCAACCGATGCTACGATATGCAGTCCAAATTCCTGAAAGCGTTGGGCTACTTGACAGTCGAAGCACGCACGCCGGAAGAGGACGAGAGGATTCAGATGCACGCCGACAAGCTATATCAGCAAATGCTCCAGCAAGAGTCAGAGATCGAAAAGGCAGAGAAAGAAGGCAGGACACCACCGAAGTTCGAGAGCGTTCTGTCCAAGGCCAATGTTGCGCGGGCCATGGCAGGCAAACAGACCACGATCACACCGTTGCCAGCGCAAGGCAACACGCCAGTCGAGACAGAAGAGGACATCTGGGGTCAGATCAAGCCTGAAGCACGTAAACAATACGAGGATACCATTGCCAAACTGCCGCTCAAAGATCAGGAGATTGAACGCATGGCAATTCTTGGCGAGCTCAAAGCACAAGCGGGCATGTCCAAGTATGTCGAACAAGCGTTCATTGAGGAGCGAATCAACCGCATGAAAAGGAAGGAATCTGGTCAAGCAACGATAGGAGATACCATTAAGAGCTGGTGGGGCTGGGACTAAGAATGGCTCATGTACTGTACGTATTGTGTATATTTGTGTAAAGATATCGACCCGGTGTTGACTCCACGGCAGCCTGCCATACCCAGTACCGTAATCACCATACAGCAATCGGCGCACTTGACGTGACATGCCAAGGTGTCAGAAGTCATCACCGAGATTTTCTTCAGGCTGCGCAGTACCTTCGCGATGTGCGCCACTCACAGCTCACACTGCCTCAAACGCATGTCCTTATCGTAAGCCCGCACCGCGGACTCAAGTCAGCAAACATGGCACAAGTCAACATGCGTCTGCTGAGCATTTGCACTGACCCAAGTGCTGTTTCGAAAGAGCTGTGTGGATGACGTTGGTATGTTGTCAAGAAGCAGAACCGTGCCAACGCCCAGACGGCAATGCGGATGGTGCGCATTTGCTGCTCGTCATAAAGCTTTCAGACTTGCGAGATCTTCCCCAGGTTCATGCAGTGTCTCATCCCTGCAGAGACTCAGGAACTGGACCCACAAAACGCGCAAATGCTTGCGCTCTTCTTTTGGGTACAACACCCTCGAAGCTAAGACAAGTCCATGAACTTCGCGAGGATGACCAAGATTGGAGTGCTGAATATAGGGGGGAGGATCATGGAGAGGTGGAAGATAAGAGATGGTTGGCCTTCGACACCAGCAGCACTGGACGACGCTGCCCAATCGCTGCCAGCAAATGAAGCTGAAACAGACTTCACGTGATGCATCAAGCTCTCTCACCGATGCATTTTTCACTGCACTTGCTCCACCCAAAGTTTGATATGCTCTAGCCCCAGAACCTCGGTTGCGACTGCCGGATCGTCCTCGGCACCTTAGAAACTACGCTCCATCGTCATCCCGTAAAAGCAAAAGCAGCCTCAAGTTGGCAGTATCCAGCCCTTTCTGGCTGACCACCGGCTGTTCTTTCGATCAATGACCGCTCACTGCATTCGCGCAATGTTTGGACAAAGAGACAGCACACCTAACTCGAGCTACTATCAACGCTTCGAAAAACCAGGCGTCATCGCAGAGTCGATCACTGAGCTTGAGCAGAGCACAACGCGGAGAGATTGGCTCTGCCAGCCAAGGCGCACGGCAAGCTTCAACGATTTCCAACGTGGATGCACACAGCCACTCTGCGGCTGTATCTCATACGACTTCCTGCCGACCTAAACAAGGGATTTGCATATGACGTCCACTTAGCGTCATCACGTGCAACACGAAATGCGCGGAACGTCTAAGCGGCAGGCGGTGAATGGACGTGACGGCATCGCATTTTCGATGGTAGTTGTAATTTCGATGTCGTTTGGGTTCAGCGTGTTTTCAGAGTGCTGGACTGCAGCATTTGCTTTGACGTGGCTCTGACGAGTGCCAGCCACAACCTGTTGCGGGCTGCAGTGAGACTACATAAGAGTCATCTAACTATATAGCCTCGATTTTCCTTCATAATCATTCACTTGCATTCCAGTGACCGTCAGACTTTACCAGATTACGAGACCAACTTCAAACTTCCCCACCATCCAATACTGCCATTCACATACCACAATGGCGCGCTACCAGGAACCTCTCGATGGCCCAGCAGACGCTCACTACCAGGACGAGAAGCCCACTGGTTTGCTTACACGCTTTGTCCCCGCGCGTCTGCGAAACACGGCATTTTACCGGATCCTGCTCCGCCTCACACGCGTCCTGCAGTTCATCTCCTCCGTGGTATCCCTCGGCATCTTCTCCCAGCGTCTCTACAAAGTCTACCGCCTAGTCAACTCCATCAAGACACGTCGCGGCGTCAACGGTTCCTACGGCGCAGTCGAAGGCATCCTCGCTGCTGCGGTCTTGTACACGCTGATCACCACGATCTTCGGCCTCGTCAAGAAGTCCGCCAACCCGGGAGGCAAGGCGTTGCGTTGGCTGTGGGTGCTGCTCGATCTAGCTTTCGTTGGCGCGTTCATTGCTGTTTCTGTGCTCACACGTCCGAACGGGGGACCAGCAGGACCGAGGCACTGCTACACCGATCCTAACAGAGGCAACAACGCTGCCAACATTGCTCAGGGCCAGAACGCGTCGCAGGATGATACTTGCGACCTGCCGTGGGGCACTTTCATTTTGGCTATTATCAGCACGTAAGTCTATACGCCCTCTGGTGTCTACTTGGAAACATTGCTGACGACTCTTGCTAGTCTACTTCACGCGCTCACCGCCGCGTTCCATGAGATTAAGGATCACCACCGCAAGAGCAAGGCTGCTCGTGCTGAGGAGGAGAAGGTGCTACAAGAGCAGAACGTGCGTGTCTAGATTGAGAGCTGTGATGCTCAATTGAGCCCGCGTCGCTTAAGAGAGTGTCCGCACCATGGGTAAATGAGGATCATCTTGTAATTGTAATAGTGTGCTTCCCACGACATGTGCTTTAGCGAATCGGGATACTAGGTACTTGTTCAGCAGCTGTGCTCCGCCTATGGTTTCCTGATTGTGAGTCTGTGGGTCTGTGCGAGCTCAGTCTTGCTGCTTGAACATGCAGAGTCAAGTTTAGTGATAGTGGGCAATGAGAGGTAAGGATGGATAACAAGGACCACTGCATTACAAGAAGCTGAGCTGCTGGCTCTCGTAACGGCGTCGTATGGTGTTCAAGCGGAGAGCCGACGGTGTGCGCGGGTAGCGTGTGGTCCGTAGGAATACGTAAATGATTGAAGGGGTTATTGAGAGGTGGATACGATAACATGATGCCTTCGGACTGGTGAGTGTTTTGGACCTTTTAGCGAGCAGATTTACTCTGTGGAAACATCTTCCCAAGTGCCGTGACTATTAATGATAGTGCATACAGAGACTCGGTGCGTGGACGGATACTATTGACATAGGCAAGGGTGTTGTGTCTGCTGTCAGCGGACTAAGAATGGTTTTCTTGTGAAGACCTGACAGTATTCATTACAGTCCGTATACTGACACGAAAGTGTAAGGCGGCGTTACTTTTGGTGCTGGTGCGCTAGGAGGTTACGATTGTGCGTCGTGAGCGCCGTTGGGCAGTGGATGTTGAGTAGTCCATGGGATGCTTGACAAATATATGTCCGATGGTTTGGTGAGTAACCAGGGGGGTTGACAGACGTTTATAAACCAAGAGGGTAGACTCAAGCACATTGTGCTTGAAGCTGTGGGCGGAGCATGATTCATCCAGTCTGTTCTGTTATTCTCCTGAATTTTGCTTAGTCGTCCATCTTGCACCAGTACCTTCCCTTCGTCTATGCGATGTTGCTCGTTTCCATGCTCTTATGTGCCGCGTGTGGGCAGCTACCGTGGGTAGCTTGGCGGCTTCCTCTATCTCTCTATTTGATGTTGGCACGATGATTCGTGAATGTTGCTTTTCATCCCATGTTCCAGTCCTCGCCATCGTGTCCTTCTTCCTCACTGCTTCCGTCGTCCTCGATGTCTATAGGCTTGGCCTCGACCTCGCACTTCCTTGCGTAGCATCCGTTGGTCTCAGCTCCACCGACACCGATGCCGGTGTAGAGGCCATCCTTCACCTCATCAATGATCTTGTCTTCGTCGATCTCGAAGCCTGGGCTGATGCGGGCAAACATGATCTTTTTGGCGCGAAGGTTGGCAGCCCGAGATGTGGTGTGCACGGAGTCGATCGAAGTCGAACCTTTCCCTTCATCGAAGTCGGCCGCGGTGGTGTAGCGTGTGTCGGTGACGATGTACACAACCTTTGTTGACTTGTGCGACCTCGGGCTCGTGCCACATGCGCAATTGTTTTCTTCTTCGAGGAGCATAGTGTCGATTCTGAGCTGTCTAACAACGGCGGGTGGTACGGCTGACGGTATACTAAGAGACGGCTGGTTCAACTGGACCTCTCGAGATCTTTCTCACTGCGACCCGACTGTTCTTTCTAGACACCTGTACATCTGATAAGAAGATGCGAGCCAACCAGGCGTCATATGGTGTACCTGGAGAACAGGGTCTGAGTCCGATTATGTATCGGTGCAGATGTCTTGTCTGTGGTGGAAAGACGATTAGCCCTCCGAAACATAGTGTTACCCACTTTCCCATGTAGGCTTACTGTGGCTGCTGCAGGCTAGCTGAAAGAATGGCACTTTTCGCCGGTCCGAGCCCTGCCTGCCTCCTAGTTCTCACGACCCTTGAAGGGAGGGATACAACAAGAGTCTTCTCAGAACGTATAAAATCCGCCACCGAGGGAGTGGCACTGTGGCAGTCCCGCCTAATGGAAGGATAGGATAGGCCAGATTTGTCATCGTATGTGTACGGAACCAATTTACAAAGGAAAAAGCCACGCACCAACCAGAGACTCTGAAGATGTTAGCAGTAGGAGCTTTGGACGAACTCGGGCGATTTCCCCGGGGACGTGTCACGGCTAAGAGGCGAACTACAACTGGAGTCAAATCTGCGAAAGCAGAGGATCGCTTGACGTTGATGGGAGCGGCGTGAAAGTTTCGTTCATAGATCGACTTTGATCGAGCCCTCCGCGCTGCACGCGATTGTGGCGGACGCAGTCCAGACCTCGAAAGAATGCCGAAGGTATAGACTGCTCCGCGGAGCGCCATCTCACAAGACCTGCAACTTCCAGTTTCCACGTTCGTACTTTCCCGTGGCTGAACTGTCCAGCTTCACACTTTGTCTTTTCTGGTCATAAATACGATGATCGGCATGTCAGATGCGAGAAGGGACGTTCACACGTCTGCTCCTTCGAATTCTCTCGTTTTGCATCAGGATCTTCCTGAAACCGGCTAGTTCCAATCCCAAACATTTGCACCGCGACCACGTCGGAAATGGGAGCGCTCGCCAGGATTCTTTCATTGGCATTTGTCTTGGGCAAAAATTTGAGGTTGTTGAGGTGTGGACCTTGGAGAAGCGCAGCTTGAAAGCATGGGCACCAAGGTGGCGTTCACCGGACCCTGGTGTTTAGCGTCGCACGGTCCCCCGACCACAGTCACGAGAAACCGAGTTTCGTGCAACAACATTCGCACATTGCCATGCAAAGCCGCGGTTTCCAAATGGACGACGTGTCTACCGAAGCTTCGACAGATGGATGCCAGAGCAAGAGAGGCCAAAACACTCGGTAAGAGCTTTTCGACAATTGTGCGCACGCTTGCAGCCATTTTCACGGCGCCAGGGCTTTGGTCCACAAGGAGAATTCCGCAATCTGCAGCCATCGGTCCTGCGGTGTCAAAGAATCGTTGAACTTTGACTGAGCTTGCATGATCATCTATAGAGTGGACGAGGCACGATGCTCCCGACCCTGAGTGGCTGTGCTGAGTGACCCATGGGTTAGGCCCTCACCAACCTGCGTGAGTCAACTCACGGCAACTTTATGAACAGCAGAAGTTCAAAATTCTGCGTTCCTATCACAATATTCACCAGCACCGCACAAAACACTTGACCAAAACACATGCCTTCCACTCTGCAGTGATTCACCATGGCGTTATGAGAAATAACCCGCGGCCCATGCCATCTGGCAACATGAAAAGCAACCAGAACAAACCACCATAAGCTCACATTTGCCTAAAACGCTGGCTGAAACCCACACGTAGGTCCCGCACACCGTTGAAGCAATCCTCGAGATCTCCCAGCCTTGTCGATCTGAAGGGCCGAAATGGGTCTCTATGGATATCATTGCTAATATGCATGTGCAGAAAATCAGCAAAAAAACTTTCGCATCACGTTTGCGACTTCACGATCCAGATGCCTTCCTAATCTCGCATCGTCGCCGACGCCCCAGAAAAAAGTTTCGTGCCGAGCCGGCGCCGGCCAACAAAATTCAAAAATTCAACTCCAAATCTGCTTTCACACAAAAGTTGGCAGAACGAGAGTCAAGAGGTACAGGCAGCCAACCTAGTGGTGCAAGCATGGCTAACATCCCGAAAGCTCGGGTCTTTTAGGTGCTTTGACCTCAGCAACAATCCTAGAGCACAAGCAGGCATCGTCATCACGTGATATTATTTCTTACACACGCAAGCATAGCTTGTACAATTGGTTTACCACAGTGTGTTTCACTCGTGAGCTGAACCGTAGTTCATCGTTGAACAGTAGTTTGGTCGCGGCGTTGCTCTCAACGCATTCATTCATTTTGAACTCACGCGCCAAACATAGGCCCAGAAAGCTTGCTATTGTGCAAACACTCCGTCTCTGGCAAACCCGATTTCACTATCTCACAACCTTCGTAATGGCAACAACTATGCAAACACTGCTTCCGTTGCTGCCACCTGAGTTGCGCAACTTGGTCTACAGCTACCTGTCTCCTTCAGCCACACCCACAAACAACGGTCTGCCCATGAAGCTCAAGTCATACTCCTGCAAACACACACTTGTCCAGATCTGCCCCGTTCACTCCGGCTCCACCGCTTTCCTCGCCCTTCAACGCTACAACTTCCTCGAAGGCAACGAATACCGAACATGGCTGCTCAACAACGAGACAACACTCCGCATTGGTGTCGTGTTCAAAGGCCGGGTGAATACATTCGTACAAGAGCATTGGGACAAGAAGGTCGAAGCACACCTCCAGAAGCTAGCGAAGCAACATCCATGGCTCAAGAAGGTCACCAGATACGACGTTCAGATTCTCTGGGACGCTCCGGACGGAATATTGAAGAGCAAGCACAACCGCCGCAGCGCAGGCCAGATACCACACGCTATGGTCCGAACGCTCACCGGCCTGATGGGCGATGGTGTCCGAGCGAAGGCTGGTGATGTCCAGGTCAGATTACGTTTGGAGCACCACGTCGCGGGTGTTGCTGTCAGATCCTCTCCGCGTTTCGGACTCGGCAGCTTCATGACTTTACTACCGGGGGTCACAGCTCTGAAATGCGCACGGCAAACACTGGAGGTCTGGAAGGAGCCATGTCCAAATATCCTACCACGCAAGTCGGCACGGTTGACTCCCGTGGTCACAAAGGTCGCAGAGAAGGAGCTACTGAACTGTGCGAATCGCTCAGTAGACTGGATAGGCTGGGGTCAGGGGACATTGGTGATGAGCAAGACAGAGGAATCGGGTACGCGAACCTGTACAACCTGGATGGATATGGGCATTGCCTACGACTCGCCAACTGAGCTCATGCTGTTTGAGCTGCTAGAGGACTGTCAGGGCCGCAGATGACATATAGAATGAAGAATGAACGAAAGTCAAATGATACACATACTTAAGACCATCGTGGAGGCACCAATGTAAAATACTTGAATGCGTACAGCCGTCCTCTACCAATCAAGATCCAGAAGATATGCCAAGATGTTTAGAGGAACACCAAGCATTCGAGAGGTTGGGTTTTTGGTAGAGGGCTAAGTACAGCAAGGATCTCAGGGTCTTCGTGGTGGCTAGAACCGGTGATCGTGCAGGCGCCGGAGGAGATCCGAGGCATCAGCGACCGATTGACCCCAGATGTTCCTCCCGCCCTAGACGCACTCACGTCATCGTACGTCGAAGCAAGAAACCACAACCCCTCCAAGTTCCCAAACTCGACCACGATGTATTCCGATACCCATCAATCACATCATGTCTGCAGGTTACTTTCCCAAACGCGAAAAGGTTGGACTTGAGGACCTCTTCAAGGGGCTCGTGACTGCCTCCCACATCCTCCACCGCCATGATATTATGGACGCGTACGGGCACATCTCCGTGCGATCCCCGGACAACGCTGCAACTTTTTGGATGCCTTGTAACATGCCGCCTGCCCTTGTGAGCTCGCCAGACGATCTCATCGAGTATCACGTCGAATCCGCCGATCCTGTCGAGAAGAACGCGAAACCCGGCTACCTCGAGCGTCACATCCATAGCGAGATATACAAGCGATTCCCAAATATCAACAGCGTGGTGCATAGCCATGCAAGCGATGTATTGCCCTACTGCATCAGTGGGGTACCTCTCAAGAACACGATACACATGGCTGGCTTTTTGGGTACGCGCTCCTTGCATGCTCACTCGAGATAAAGCTGACAATGCCAGGAACCGACGTTCCAGTGTGGAAATCCTCAGGGTCAGATTTCCTCGTCCGTGACTCGAACCTCGGCGCATCCCTTGCAGCAACATTCAAGCCGGCGACATCGGCTGGATTCATATACTCGAAAGTCAGGTCGGCTCTCCCAGGCGCCAAACCTGAACCGTCCCTCGAGCCCGATCACTCGACAGTTCTGCTACAAGGACATGGCTTCACAACGTTGGCGCACGGCATTGAAGAGGCCGTCTACCAGGCAATTTACACCAAAGAGGCTGCCAAAGCTCAAACAACTGCACTCATTATCCACAATGCCCATTTCTCTCACACACTGGAGGGCAAGATCGATATCGAGGCGGGTGGGAAGATCAAGTCAGGAAAAGCAAGGGGAGAGGGTGACCTCGAGTACCTGTCCGAGAAACAATCCCACGACACATGGGAGTCCATGCAGACGACAGTATCGAGACCTTGGGCACTTTGGTGTCGCGAAGTGGAGATCAGCCCACTATACAAGAATGATTGCCCGAGTGGAGAGGATTGAGTGGGCTCGCATTCGCATTCTGTCGCGAACGCGGAGGATATGTTGACTCAGTCTGCAAGCGGTTTCGAGACAGGTCTTTCATTCCCATTCCGGAAAGCCCCCTGGCAGGAACTTCGCTTGTGGCGGTTGTCAGGCGCACTGTCCGCAGGCTCATTTTCTGTCAGGTTGGCCTCAATTGCGTTGCAAGTCCCTTCCCCTCTGTTCTTCTTGCACAGCACTGCTCTTTTAACGAACCGTATCGACCGTCGCTCTGCTCGCGTCATAATTCCATCTTAATAAGACACTTCTGTACTACTTGAAATGTTTTTCGATGTTGCAATAAGCCCCACAAACGTCGGAAGCAGGGTGCCACATTTCTTACCTGAAACAGAGTTGCCAAGACGTGTATAGTGCTTATACCGTGGGGTACCTTTTCTCCGCCACTTAGCCTTTCGTTTTGTCCCGGCAGTGTCGCCTTATTTGCCGTGTCCCTGCCGGCAATGTTTCAAGCCCACCGCCCACGCCAATAGGACACCAGATCCAACACAGACCGTTCCTCGGAACAAGTATACAGCGAGCAGTGCGGAGAACCAGGAAGGTGCGAATGGCGATCAGCAATGTGTGGTAAGCTTCCAGCTACAATGCTTGAACGCCTTGCGCATGACCAAGTCTTCTTGATGAACCTCGTATAAGTATAGACTTCGGAGGACGAATATGGCAGGCGAGGGCTTGCCAGTAGTGGAAATTAGGGGAACGTGGAACAATTGGCGCCGAGCCAATCTCACAAGCATCTTGACTCCACAGCGGTGAATGTCGGTGCATGAGTATATGTAGAGCAGCAAAGCATCCTAAGTGTTCTGGTACATCGCCATTTGAGCTTTGATCGACCAGGTTTCTAGTGGCTGATCGCAAGGTTTCGCGCCTTCGTTTCCTTCCGGTCTCGTCATTATGCTGCTCAAGTCGGCACTCCTGGCTGCGGCCTCCCTTTCTTCATCGGCGCTGGCCGCCTTCGGTGTCACTAAGTCTGGTAGCGACTTTGTCGTCGACGCTGGCTCAAGCAATGCGCTTATCTTCACCGTGAACGGCGCGAACTGCGACATCACATCGATCAAGTACCGCGGCGAAGAATTCCAGTATGCTTCGAAGGGGTCGCACATATCTTCTGGTCTCGGGTCAGCTACCGTGTCGTCTGCAATCATTGGTGAGTCGACGTTCTGTCCACCCATGTTCCAAGTCACTTACCCGGCCAGGCTCTGTTGCCAAGATCACCTGCACGACATCTACCTTGACCCACTACTATGTCGTAAAGTCTGGTGATTCGACCATCTATATGGCCACGTACACCACTGCCGAACCGGATATTGGTGAGCTGCGCTATATCGCTCGCCTCAACCCGAAGACGCTGCCTTCTGAGTACCCCTTCGGTGCTGTGTCGACAACTGCTGGATCAAGTTCGACTGTCGAGGGCTCTGATGTATTCGTTGTCAACGGACAGACTCGTTCGAAGTTCTACTCTAGCGAGCGCTTCATCGACGACTCGAGGGTAAGCATTGTGCTTGTCGAAGGCATTCGTGAAGTTCACTGACAAACATTAGCAATGCGTTTACCGTGGTGAAGACGTACACGTGTGCATGCTGCTCAACTCTCAATCTTACGAGGCCTCCTCTGGCGGTCCCTTCTTTCGCGACATCAACTCGAACAACGCTGGCGACTCCACAAATCTTTACTTCTACATGAACTCCGGTCACGTTCAGACCGAGAAGTTCCGTATGGGTCTCCACGGTCCATACGCCATGGCATTCACCCGCAGTGGCATCCCACAGGGCGGCTCATCCCTCGACACTTCTTTCTTCAAGGACCTGTCTGTCACCGGATACCTCGCGGACTCTGGCCGTGGAAAGGTTTCGGGCACCGCAACCGGCGTTGCTTCTGGTCTCCAGACAGTCCTACACTGGTATAATGATGCTGCACAGTACTGGGTCTATGCTGACAGCGCCGGCAAATTCACGTCACCTGGCATGAAGCCGGGAACGTACACTCAGGTCCTCTACCAGGGCGAGTTCAAGGTCAAAGCAGCCAGCGTCACCGTCAAGGCAGGTTCGACCACCACTGCCAACATCGCGGCTGATGCAGAGACCAAGACTTCCGTCTGGCGCATCGGTGATTGGGATGGGCAGCCCAAGGGCTTCAGAAACGCCGCAAATCAGTTGCGCATGCACCCTTCAGACTCCCGTATGGAGTCTTGGGGGTCTCTGACGTACACTGTGGGCTCGTCCAGCCTGGGCAACGTCCCCATGGCAATCGTCAAGGGCACAAACCAGCTCACCATCAAGTTTACTGGTGCCACCGGCTCGACCCTCCGTATTGGGACTACACTTGCATTCGCGAGCTGTCGTCCGGGTGTTGTGGTTAACTCGTGGACTGCTACCACGCCTGCCGCGCCGACGAAGGTCGACTCGAGAGGACTGACGCGTGGTGCATATCGTGGGTTTGGCGAGGTGTACAACTTTGCCATCCCGTCTGGTACGCTGACGGGTGGGACGAACACTATCACTATCACGTGTGTTAGTGGCAGTACCGGTGAAGGCTTCCTTGCTCCGAGCGTCATTCTTGACGCCATAGAGCTGTTCAGGTAAGCCTTAGGCCCTCCATGTCGATGCTGAGGTCTGTTCGCCTTCTTATCGGAGACTTCTTCGAGTTCTATTTTCGTCTGTATATATTCTTCTCGCCTGCTCACATGTGAATATCTCAAAACGATCACTGCAAGTTCATACTTCGATCCGAGTGCCGGGCTATGCCATGCTTCCCGTCGGCAGTAAGCTGCCTCGGCAAAACTACAGGCAGATGAACGTAAGGCATACCGATCTGAGCGGCTGATACTCGTGATCGGTGAGCAAGGCAGCAGGCAAGACGGCCGTTGATATTAAGCTCTGGCCTTATAACCACATACCGCTTGTCGAAGATTTTCGCGAGTACGTTCCCTCCATGACTCGGCTTCTACCGCCACCGTTGCGGGTATTAAGTGGTAGATCATAGTGAACCGCGTCCAGGTTCGGAAGGGTAACGGGATGTCAATACTTACCATGAGGAGAAGGGAAGGGAACATCATAGTGCATGGAAGCGGAGCATGGAAGTACCGGAGAGTTGAGGCACGCGCCGCTCTCCACATGGTCATACGACTTTGGCATGCTGATCAGCTACAGAGCTTCTGCTCTTGCACGAGGTGGCAACACCACTCGGAAGGTGCATGCATCATCCAGGTAGGCCCTGACTGGTCGGGAGGAAGGGTCCATTTAGCGCGAAAGGATTCATTGCGCATTGGGGCTGACCACAATCCCGCTCGCCTCGCGCAGCAGTGAAGGTGTCACCCGATGTTTGCCAAAAACAAGGTCTGAGATGCCAATTGCCAATATTGATCCCGCCGCATGCAAGTCCTGCAGCCTGACAATTGGGCACTACCATATCCGCCGCCTGCTTTCCGACTGGCCGTTGCGCATCGGCGATCGATTTGGCATGGCGAACGGACCTGCACAGGGGTGTGCTTCAAGGGAACCGAAGGCGTGCAAGTTCCGTGCGCTAGCCTTACTCGAGGGAACGGCGTGGAAAATCAATGTCGGTATCCAATGACGTTATTCTACTGTCGACATTGTGTCCGTTCATAAGCCCAGAGGCGCTGTTGTGGGGTAAATCGTCCCGTCGGAACGTAAGGTGACACCCGCAAAGTTGTGATGGGGCTCGAAGACATGTACGCTGACACTGAATCGTATTATCAGAGCTGTGCTGATTCTCGTAACCGTGGTACTCTATTGCTTGTTTCAATGGTTGACGACATGTTGACCAGGCAGGTTGTGGACCGTGGTGGTGCGACTTGGTGTGCTGATCCCAAAGCGGATCCTACAGATCCTGCAGCTTGCTCCTATTGCTGCAGTATGTAGCCTGCAAAGAGCGGGGAGCTGTTTCTGATCATCAGAGATAAGACTACCAGGTCGCTTCGTGCGGCGTCCACCTCATGGCCCGCAAAGAGACGGGGCATGATCTTCATTCCATGGCGAAATCTGGGAATGCAGGTCGAAGCTCAGGCTCGAGCTACAGTTTGATGTTCAGCTCAGCCCTCGTTAGAGAGCAGGGCCGACTTACCGATTGCAAGGCTTCGGCTATCCAACCGCTATAGCATCTCACCTGTCCCGCTTCAAGATCGAATGGGAGGCTCGTCTTGTACCGTCGCCTGCCAGATTGACATGGATCCATGCATACCATCTACTTTTGCTGCAAGCCTGACTCAATAACTCCTGGTTGCTCGCCAGCTGCGAGCTTCGCAGTGAAGACTTGCATTTGCCAACCTATTGATGTCGGACGATAGGGCGGCAAAACCGCTCCCTCGGTCAGCAGAAGGACAATGTCATGCCAGAATAGCATTACCCCCCGCGGTCGTGCGCGGCCAAAGTGCCCGCCAATGAACTTACAGTCGCATAGTAGAACACCACAAGGAGTCTTGCGTTGCTCACCGACACGTGGCGCAATACGAGGACGATGCTGCAATCGAGACGCCACGAGATCCGAGCTGCGAGGATAGGAGAAAGTGGTTATGCGTGTGCTGGTTGGACTGATGTCGTGGCAGGACGTGTTGCGGATATGCAGGGGATTGTTCCGCAGGTAATCGTTCGCCAATAGCGTCGCGGCTCTCCCGTACAGGCGGTGAATTGGAATTAGCGCAGTAGGTACCGAGGCTGGGGATCTGCGATATTTACTCAGACGATTCGCCTGATTTGTGCTCGCAGCTGTAGCACTCCGGCTCGGCATCTGAACGGGTCTTCAGCTTCTTAATCATCCTCTGGAATCTGTAGTGAGTGGTTTGGAGGAGCATGCAAGGCCCGAACAGGTGTTCGTCGACTAGAAACTTGACGTGTCAGTTCACCGATCAGAGCGTGTGGGTCTGTGGCGGTGCAGATCCACGAAGGACGGCCTGATGGCCGCTTATCCACACATGCTCGGACACCGCCTAGGCGCGAAGAATCAGAGAAAGCTGTGGCTTCGTGGGAGCAAAGAGGCACAAATGCGGATGCAGTTATAGTGTGGGACAGAAGTGGGAGTGCGTAGGCGTAACTGTCTTTTGCCAAGCGTGCTGACTCACCCGCACCGGCTCGATCTCTCTTGCTTCCCCATGCGTGCTGCAAGTAACATCGCCAGGGGAGTCGGCAGCCAATCCGTGTAATTTGTGCTCGTTCGCTTTCGTGCAGCAATTTTCCGCGGCTGCTTCCTTCCTAACTTCTGGGTCAGATGCTCGTCATCGCGGCCGTGCCGAGCTGGACAGGACCTCCCTAAGCTCTCAGCAGCTGAGATCTCCACAGCTGCTGTCACGCAACGTCGCAACAACAGCCCCGTAGGAACAATCGTTATCTCTCGGTTCTGCTACTGATTGACTTTGCAGGTTGAAATCTTCTGGCGTTCTACAATCCCTACGTGGCTTCATGCACATCGCCCCTCCACCCTTGCTGAGTGTATCGTGATCTTCAAGTTGCGGACATGGTTTCGCAGCCACGAATTTCAACGCCATACCAGAAATGGGCCTGACGCATTTGTACGCGCTGCTCCTTGTCAGACCCATCGCAGGTATCTGTACGACGCTGATTGGTGCCTTCACATGGCAATTTTGATCTGGCCATCTTCCCAGTAACTCGGACCTTACCGCCTGTGAGCGTGCCCCAGACGCCTAGTCCACTTAGCTGCACGAATTAAGTCTTGAAAGCTGGTGCCACCCGGGTGCTGCAGAAGGATGGCGGTTCGCTTCCGGCTTTATACATCCCTCTCAGCCCAGGCTCTAAATCTTGTCGCTCATCCCCATCACAAGCTCTATCACGGTTTACAGTCTCAAGCTTTGGCACGAAGTAGCCCGACGTTATTAGACGTCCTTTGCACTTCGACTCCGCCTGCGACTGTCCGCGACACCTAGCCGTGATGTCTTGGTCATTCCAACTGCAGAGGATCAACCAGTCGTTCGAAAAGATTGCTGGATGGTAGTGAGTTTACACAACGTAGCTCTTCAAACATGCCTGACGAGTCTAGTCACGACTTTCTGGAGAGGACCGAGTCGGCGCTCCAGGCACTGAACTTCCGTGTCTCGCGCTTGGAAGAGCGACAGGTCGTTGTGCCTAGCGACGAACAGGTTGAACGAGTCCTCCGCAAGATCTTGGCTGAACGATTTGCGAATGATGGGTCTCACCGAACAGACTCAATTGCTCTGACGAAAGATTTCAGCCTCCGCTTGGAAGACGCCAAAGGCAGGTCAAGCATCAGGCCAATTCGTACCGATGCAGCGTCGTTGTTCGTCGAGCCTGAGTCCGTACCATCCAAAGCCTATACGGAGACCTTCCAGATGCTCGAAGGTCGTCTCACCGAGTACCCTCGTATCCCTGATGAGGCACCAGCTGAAGACGTGAATGGGAAGATCAAAGTCGAGTACGAAAGGTCAATACTCTAGCCAGCACGACAGCGACAGCCGACTCATCAGACCACAGCTACCCTAGAGCGTTCTTACAGCCATCGATCTCGACACGAGCCTAATTGCACCACGACTTCTCTCTGCGACGTATGTTTCAAACGCACCGCGATTGCTCCACACTCTTTCCAAGACTTCCCCTCTCTCCAACCAACATTATCTTTCTTCAACATACATGCGCAACTTCAGTCCCATTCGAACGAACGCAAAATAGCCTCGAAAGGAGCGAGCCGACAAGGGAGCCGGCTTCCTATCATTCTGAATGCTTCGAGAACATATGCATGGGAATCCCCGCAGGCGTTACCTATTCCACGACAGCAAAAGTTCACGTATCAGCATTTGAATTCTGCGACCGACAACTTTGTCACACTACAACGATACCCATTTCGTTTCTGGGTGCTAGCCCATCGCCGACATGACCTTCCGGCTTTTGGGTGCTAGCCCATCATCGAGCAACTTTCTGGCTTTTGGGTGCTAGCCCATTATCGACGCGACCTTTCTGGCTTTTGGGTGCCAGCCCATCGTCGACGCGATTCGATTATAGATAATTTATTACCCACTGCAATGCATCACAACATGTCTCAATGCCTTGTTGGATTCTCCTTCGCCCCACGTGATCTCAATCATCTCGACCGTCCTTCAAGCGGCTGGTCCGTCCTTTTGTGTAGTGTCGTGCTCAACGTCCTTCCGCATCCAGGCCCGAGCCACAGACCCGGTTCTTGCACCCAGCCTACCACGCCAGCCGTACAAATCTACAAAGGCTCTGGCGGACACCAAGGGCAAAGTACGTTGAGCGGTGTGCAGCTTAGGGCTACAGCACGGACACACCATTGCTGCACGCTCGGGCACCGTAACGTTAATTTCGCAGTTTTGTGACACAGGACAATCCTTACAAAAAGCTACAAGCAACGCTTCAATCGGCAGATCCAGGATTGACAGACTTGAATTCTTCCAAATCTATCTTGATCGCGATTGCCCGAATGGCCCGTCTGACTTCAACAGATACGCAACGCCACCACAATGATAAGGCAGTCGAGTGTCATCCGCATATCTTGCTGCTGCGATACCATCGTCCATGACATCGGTACGAGGCCACATCCGTCCCGAGTGCACAGCCAGAACCTCCCGATAACTCCCCGCCGCAACCCCACAACGCTGCTGCGTCGCTTCGCAGGAGCTAACGCGGCCTACTATGTCCGCACTACTCGAGAGTTTTGACAAGACGTCGAATGTTCTCCAACTCACCTTCAGACAACGTATTCCTTGCAACGCGCAGATATTGACAGAACTTTGTTCATGTCGTGTTGTAACTTGTGAGCTGACCACTGACCTGGCAGGACCTCATCTCATGATCGCGGATCTTATCGAATTCAAATTTCCATCAAAAGGCGGTACGCTCGGCCCAAAACAAACTAGAAGCCACCCAAGGTATGTGCGATCGTGCTTTGTGGCTTCAGCCCTTCGTTCGGATTCCCCAATCTCTGCTCCTTTCATTGCATGTCACTCCACCGTCGAACAAAGCTGAGCGAGGCGCTCGCTCGAAAACTCCTCAAAGCAGCTGGCAGAGACCCTGCATACATCGGCCCACTTCTTACATACCCTTGCAACGGCTGCAGGCTTCCGTCTTTGGAAGGATTTCGAAAAAGCAAAACTACGCAAAGAAGACCGAGCGGCTCGAACTGCTGTTTGATGTGGAGAGCTCAACCAAAAAGATTGTAAAGATCCGCGCAAGGTGCGCATGCGGTATAGCTGGATGCACGTAATCTACAGGGCGGCTATCCGTTCAGCTAGACCGCGAGATGAGCAATGGTACCTCTGCTGAGCGCCCACAATGACAGTTAAGATCAGCAGTCTTGATCTGATCAATGAGAGGCTCAGCGGTGACACGATTCCGGCAGTATGACTCGAGACACAGAAGGCTCATGCTGCTCCCAGTGTCAGTTGCAGCCCTGGGACACTGATTCATGCGCTCAAACGCCAGTAATTCGTTCTGCTTTGATCCAGCCATTCAGTCTACCCGCATGTAGATCGAGCTTCAGTGTCCTAGCCAGTCCAGTCTCCCTCAGATGATACAATTCTCAAAGACCAATGCTTCTGTCAATCCTCCGGGAGGTACGGATTGACTTCACCCTACACAATTCGACCATACATCGTACACGTAGACTAGCCCCCCAGAACATCTTCTTCGCTTCTGACTAGCGCAACGGCGATTGACCGCCAACTGCCGCAGTAGCTCAATCGGAGGAAAGTGGACGGAAGGTCTCCATGCTAGTCCATGCAGTCCACTTCACGGAGTTCGCCGTCGACGACATCTGGTGGTGGAAGGCCTACCGGTAGGAACCTGGCTCCTGGACGCCCACATGCTGCAGCCACGGGACTTCGAGATGGCCATCCCTGTATGATCTGCAGGCTGCGATCTCAGTCTCTCACGGCTGTGCATCCTCACACTGGCGAAGGATTCGAATGACGTTATTGCTGCCCAACCTCTCCATCGTCTTTGCTTTTTTTGATCTCAGATCGAACAAGAAAACTCGTCTCGCCCCTCGAGCCAAATCACCGCTTTCGCAATCGCCATAGATGCCGTTTCTGTCACGGATGCTTCAGGCCCGGCTCATCGTGCCTTCATCAAGACAGTGGCGAGAATACAATCGCGAGAATGTTTGGCCCGCACTGAATATCAACGTCTTGTCTGGAAATGTCAGCAGAAGGTCGAAGGATGCAGTATTGAGATCCACGATCTCGCGTTCGCATTCGGGCACGCCACACGAGCGAAGGATGCAAGCTAACCTTCTTCTACCACCATCAATCCGAACCCGACGTCTGTCCACGATGGGACAGCATGGTACGACTTGGACGGATAGAGGTACATGATTGCATTGTCACTATAGTATGCACCTAGCCCTCCACGTGAGCCACTACCTTTGCTTCATCTCCACACACATCGTCTTGCGCTTTGGCCCTGCCACATCACGGTTGGCTTGAGCATCCCAGCCTCCTTCGAAAGGATCCCTCGCGCCTTTCCGGTCCATAATTAGGCCCAAGCACCTACAAGACTCATCAGGAAAGCGCCGAAGAAGACCAGGAGGCACGCCGTGACCCTCTTCTTACCCCTCAACACCTGCCAACTTTCATCGCTAAGGAAGTCCTCTGACATAAGTTCGACCAGAGAAGCAAAGACGAGGAAGCCAGCAGAGATAGCGTTCATAATGCCGACCACCAAGAGCCCGACTTCAGAAGCCGGACTGTATAGAGTATGCGTAGCGATACCGATTGCCTGGCCAAGAGGTGTCGTGCAGCCATATGCTAAAGCCATGAGCCAAGGCTGAGGCGAGCGGGCGGGCCAGTCGATGGCAGCGATGCGGACACCGAGAGCGAGTCCTTCGAAGGTTTGATGGAAGATGATGGCGATCAGTAAGACTACGAAGTCGTTACCAATAGCGACGGCAAGAGACATGCCGATGAAGACGCTGTGGAAGAGGATTCCCATCTCGAGGAGGAAGCACTGTAACACAGCCTTCTTATGAGTTTGCTCATGCGTCATTTGATGGCCTTGCTGGTTCGTCTCCGGATCCTCAATTGCACTCTCGTCATGATCGTCATTCTTACTGACAACTTCAGCTCGAGTGTCCCCTCCGGCAGATTCAATGGCATCGAGCCTTTGGTTGTGCGTACGGTACTGTGACAAAGTACGACTGATGCTTGTGACCCTGCCCCTCAGGTTGCCCATCGAGCGCACTTGTTCTTGCATGCTGCCATCCGAGTATGTCCTCCTCATCTGCGCTTGAACATCTGGTGCTGCGCGAACCTCATTCTCCTTCTCTTGCACAGTGTCGCGGGACACGCCTTTGACTCCCTCGTTGCCGCCGCAGCAATGGCGGCCCGGAGAGAAGATCATCTCGATGATCGTCACGAAGAAGATACTAGCCAGCATGATAGCACCGGGTGCCGCCTGGTAATCTTCGGTCCAGAAGCTCGATAAGCAAGGGTCGCTAAGGGATAGGAACGCCGTTGGTAGAAGATGCACGAAAGCGGTCGCGATCAAAACGCCAGTTCCAAAATGTTTCGCGCTGAAGAGGAAGGATGCGGGTATGCGTAGGCGAGGGAACTTGATCACCAGGATAGGAAAGGCACATGCTGTTCCAGAGACGAACAGGATGATGAACAGGCCCCCAACATGGAAAGGTAGGTTGTAGTCAGGCTGCGCGCCGCCAACGGCACAGCCATCTCTCTTAGGGTAGTGGTGAGTCGCAGGGATACCTGTATCTGTGAGCTGAGCTTTTCTATAGATTTGAGGACCTTGGACTTACTGCTTGAGGGCGGAAAGGCAGGCTTGGCAACTGTGAGATTCAAGGTTTTATCTCTACTCATGTAAGACATGAACATGGAGGTGCAGAGCACAGAGAGGATCCAGCGACCCCAGCTCTTGAACGTCGACTGCGACATCTTTCTACCAGCTGTGCTGATGCCAGCACGGTGTTCGTTTCTCACAATTGCGGTTGTTCGGGTGCAAGGTCCTAGGCAACGTCAGCAATTCCGTTTTCATACCATCATCAACGGTACCGAACATCTACAGTACCATTTTGAGGACCCTTGACACCCTTCCCAAGCGCATGCGATTGTTTCTCCTTCTCTTGAAATTGATGTTGGTCCACGTCGCAGCGTCTTAGACCCTGTGCGCCGCTGCGCAACAAATCCGCATCGCCTAGCTCCCTGGCGTTTGCAATTCCGTTCAAATCTTGGCATGTCGTGAGATCGGCTGCAAAACGAGGTGGGTTCTGGTTCCATCCTGGGTTCTCGAGGATGTCCTCGTCAGTTCGAGAGGGGCAGTTCATATTGGCAGCGTGCAAATGATCTCAAATTCCTCCGGTAATCAAATCGGGGAAGCAATGACGCGGAAAAGTAAAGGAGATGCTTGGAGCTATATGTGAACATGTGAGTGGCCTAGGAGTGAGGTCGGCTATGGCTCATCCGTGACGTTTACGCAAATGAAGCCCAGTGCCGAGTTGCCAAGCGAACTTCGATTCTGAGCGCGACACGAGAACATCGGAAAAGGCGTCAGGATCTCTGAATGGCGGTTCTTTTCCCATAGCGCCTCTCCCATCCGCGGGGATAGCGCGAGCCAGAGTTATCGTGCAGCTTTTCGCGTGGTCTCGCTCGTGAGCACCTTCCTGTCTTCATGGGCGCCAACGCCGCCTTGCGCACTGCCGGGTTCTCCCGATCTCCAAGGAAAATAGCTTCTGCATCGAGAGCATCAAGGTGCACCAGCTACGAGAGCCGGCACGGAAGCCGGCAACGTTGTTGGATCGTCTGCGCGCATTTGGACGTGTTGTTGTATCGTCGAAGCTTGCTGCTTGAAGATCACGCACACAATCACTAAAACTTGGCACTCGATGGGGGATGTGTGCTGGTCGTCACGTAAGTCCAACATTTTGAAGTTGAGCGCGTGTTGAAGCGCATATTCGTGCTCATTCTATGGGTGGGTATCATTCATCAGTTCGTTTCCCCGGATTCCAGCACCTCCAGCGCTCCACCCACCAAGTGGAGGCTGCCCGTCACCAAGACCATCACCTCTGCGTCCGTCTCATTCGCCCATTCGCGTGCAATTCCTCGCGCGGCGTTGACCGCCTCCTCAATGGTCCTCAAAACGCGCACTTCTGCAGTGCTGTCGATCGCTGACCAAGTGTTCGCTAACGATTTCTGCACGGCGAGAGCGTCTACTTCGTCTTTGTCGGTGTTGACGCTGACCAGATCTGGTCTGTAGCCTTCATTAAAGGTCTGATTGGTCGTGAAGACAACATGTGTGAAGGGTGAGGTGGCTCCAGACGTGATACCACTCTGCAGAGCTGTGTAAAGTGCTTTGGCAAGAGCACTAGCATCCCGAGTTTGCTGGTTGAAGATCAAGACTCGAGGAACCTTTGACTGTGATGAAGCCGCTGCAGTTACAGAAACGATCTGCTCGGCAAACCAACGGCCGGTAACTTCGATGCTCTCTAGCGTGTGAGCGCCGTCAATATGCCACGCAACGTTCTTCTCTCGTCTTGTCTCACAACGTCCTGACCATCGGACCTGTTCAAGACCCTTGACGAACTGTGGAGGTAGCTCAATGTGCGCGGTCTTCGTAGGGTCCGAGATCGACATGTGACCCAAAGCACGCAGGTGAGCCGCAGCAGCAGCTATGGCCACAGATGCGTTGATTTTCTGAAAATCTGCCGACAGTCCAAGCTTGATGCTACCATTGGCCAGTGCGGGATGAAGGTCAACAATATGGAGATCCTCGCCCTTCTCCGCAGCTCGCTCTCGCAAAACCCTGATAGCCTCCTCCTTCTGGGGCGCTGAGAACGCAATACTCCCGGACTTGAAGATCCCCGCCTTGTGCCACGCTATCTCGGGAAGTGTAGAGCCGAGCATAGCAGTGTGATCAATGCCCAAGCTGGTCACTGCGGTGACTGTTGGCTTTGTCAAGATGTTGGTGCTGTCGAACTCTCCACCGATACCGCACTCTATGACAGCAGAGTCGACACCTTCGTGCAGATACGCATGAAATGCCATGAGTGTGAGATACCTGAAGTAGACGGGCTTTGTTGGGGCATCGCCAGGTGCGTCTTCTGCCTTCGCTGCTGCCTCCAGCTTGTCCCAGACTTCAAAAAAGTACTTTGCGAACTTCTCCTCTGATATTGGCTCATTATCGATCTGTATGCGCTCGCGAACGAATCGTAGATGCGGGGACGTGTAAAGGCCGATTTTTGAGGGTTGTGAGTGCGCGTCACTGGGTGTTGCGTACTGTGACAAAATTGATGAAATGAAAGCACTCGTGGAGCCTTTCCCTTTAGTGCCAGCAATGTGTACAGGCTTCAGCTTATCGAAATCTGAGGGCTACTTCTAAGTCAGACAGAAGTCCATTGATGGGCATCGAGAGTCGCACACCTTGTATCCAATCTTGCTACACCATTCGATCATCTCTGGTATAGCCGCCTTGTTCATGCCGCGTCCAGACTTGCGAATTGCATCAACGATCGCAAAGTTGGACTGCAGCGTGTTCAGCGCCGCGACCGCAGCCTGCAAAACGATTAGCCTCTGCTACCCATCAAGTGTACAGTAACCTACCGCATAGTCGCGCTTCTCCATGCTGTAATGTCTCCGAGCAATTGGAGCTGTGCGCCAGTAAGCAGAACGGCTACGTGCTACGAACATGGGGGCATCTTGCTGATGTGTGAGTGACCATGGGGCACATTTATTCGAAGGTCGCTCTTTCCGCCGATAAGCGGGATGACGCGCTTGTTTGGCGCGCGCCGTTCTCCACTTCCGCAATTGGCTCGTTCATCCTCCTGGATCTTCTCTCTTCAGACGCGCATCAGACAGAAACATTACGACTCCTTTCGTTGATACCGTTTCTCTCCTCAGTCTTCCAGTGACATTCAGCTCAACCTCACCAGCATGGTACTCGCTGTTGCAGGTGCCTCGCGGCTTCCGTCCAGAGCAGCAAGGCATTTAAGAACGCTCAGCCCTCAAATCAAGCGGTGACGATACAATTGAATTCGCTACAGTCACGATTCACTAGCCAGTCCGTCTCTATTGAGACACACGTCTCAGCTGCGTCACCTGATGTCCATTGTCCTACCGTACCGACTGTTACATGCACGAGCCTCCCACGCCTTCACCTCAGCGGCCTGATCCCACAACCTGAACCGTTGTACGACGCCTATGCTTCATCACTTACGAATTCAGATTTGAGCACACCAATTGAGCGAGGATGGACATGTTTGATCGCCTGCCATGTATCAGGCCTACCTCCACAGCCTTAAACCGTTAGCGCAAAACGTCTTGGGGTTTGAAGACCCGGAACTTGCAACAACACGGTTCGCATACTCGAGAGAACCATTCGAGTGGATCAGCAGACCTTGGCCTGTTCCAGAAAACTGGCTGAGGGCGCACAGACTCCTGTTCGGGCAACTGACATCTTCTTGGCTGGACCTTGACGGCTTTACTCAGCAGTATACTGGCGAGCATTGATCGCGATGGCCGACTGTCTGAAAATTTAAGCAGTAGCTCACTACTATGCAACCGTCGGCGCAATCCCGAGGCTTTCATTCGTCATCTAGGCAAGAATGGATCTTATTGCAATACAACATTCAATACCCGCCGAATCTACGCGACCAAAGGACCCTCAGATCTATCCAGCGCATAGCAGTCAACAGCACAGATCATCAGGATCTCCGCTGAGCGTTACGAAACCGAGGTCTTCAGGTTGTCCGCAAGGTAGGCCACGCTATGCTGCATGTCTTGGACCTGCAGGCAGCTGCTTAAGTTTTATCGAGACATGCAACGTTGGCACTGTTATCACCCTCAGGCTCGTCTTTCTGCCTTGCCCTCTGTAAGATCTCAACGAAGGGCCTGATATCTATTCGACCATCTACACGTACCGCATTGCCGTTCGGCTGATCTCGCGGGCGCGTACCTGACGATCTTAATTGATGCTTCCCTGTCATACCTGTCAAAGCGCTGACTGGCAGCTTTAAACGACGACAGCTTGGCGGCGACATATATATGGCAGTAACTGGGTGATCGTAGCTTCGCGCGGGCTGAGCAATCAAAGTCGTGGGGTGTCGCAGGATCGGATTGGTGACTGCGACTCTTTCGGTCGCATCATGTCATGACCCATGTTTCATACATCACCATGTCCTTGCAACACCCGCATCGGCCCGCAACAATATCACCCCATATGATCCCCTTCGTATCTCGACCTTCTCTTATTTTGCGCGCCCCATCCCGGTCTCCATTTCATCATTTTTCATCTCTCATGCCGCGCCGCCACTGAGCGTTTGCGGCGCCGCCCTCACAATGGAGCTGGTCGCCAGGAAGACACATCCACCGCAGATGCTACCACGGCGAGACAAAGATAGCAACTTGAATCTTTGTCCTCGAAAAGCACAATCAATTCCAAGGTACGTGCGTTGATCGCTAGATCCCGAATATATCATATTTCCCCTGGGTACCCTTTGTTGCTCCCGGATTAGCACTTACCTGTACAAAGGAACCGTTGACGGATCCATCAACACCAACTGGCACCCTGTCAGCTGGCAGGACTGGCAGTAGCAAAGGGGCCAACATACACCGATCACAAAGCCGTCTGGATTTCCCTCCGGACACGACTCAACGACACATACATACTGTACTTAATATCTAATCACGGACACCACAATGCTCGGCCTCACGACCATGAACGCGACCACACTCTACCTCCTCATCGCCTTTCAAACCATCTTCGCGCCCACCCACGCTTCTCCCAGTTTGCAGCGCCGCGGCCTCCCAGGCGCCGTGTACGTGTGCAACGAGGACAACTTCGGCGGTGACTGCGGCTGGTCTCTACCCTCCACAAACTGCCGCATAGCCTCCGCAAAATCGATAGGCCCCGATCCAGGCGGCTACTGCACACTGTACAAGAATTTCGACTGCACAGACTCTGTCCGCACACTGCGTTTCCCAGGCGTCTCGTCAGGCCTTCCAGACTACCAGAGCTTTAAATGCGGCGTGGGGGTGGGCATTTCGGGCACCGTTGCGCCCCAGGCGAATGCGAATGCGGATCTGAGTATCAAGCAGGCGGCGGACAGGCTGGCGGGTGGAGTGGGCAGTGCGGATCGCAAGAAGCATCTCAAGGAGTTGCAGGCTATGGAGAAAGATGGGTTTAGTGAGGGGATGATTGGATTGAAGAAGGATATGTACTATTAGGGCAAGTGGAGTTGGGTGAGAGTTTCAGTTCGTGTATACCCGTATCGAGATCAGCGTTCTTTCATCGAGCTTCTCGCCCTTGAGCGCCACTTCCAATACACCAAGGTCCGTGACGAGCACAGAAAATGTGGATAAGGGTCTCATGGTGCATCAGGGTCTCGGCGCCTTCTTTCCACGGTCGCCCTGCCTTTTTGCCCGTTCCAGGAATCTCAGACTCAGGGTCCACACTATGACCTGCAGAATTTACATCGTCCATTCGTGGTACGGTCATGACTGGTATTTACGTGACTTTTCGTCTCCTTCCGCCATGTCGTTCAGACCCATGCTGACCGACAGCACCGTCTACAACTCATCCTTGCTAACGCCATCAATGCTGACCAACTCCGTCTCAAAGATGAGCACGCTGTTGGCGGGAATCGGACCAGCGCCCCGGCTGCCGTAGGCCCACTCAGGCTGGATAGTGAGCTTCCTCTTCTCACCAGGGCACATGTCGAGAAGACCCTGGTCCCAGCCCTTAATAACCTGGCCGCTGCCGACCTTGAAGCTGAGGGGTTGGCCGCGGTTGTAGGATGCGTCGAATTCGGAGCCGTCGGACTCGAGGGTACCACGGTCTGTACAGAGCGTTAGTGCATGCTTGCTAGATTGCTAGGAGAGCAGCCGGTGGGCATTGGGGTGGAAGGGGACAAAGAAGGGCTTTGTGGTCGTGGGAGAACGTACAGTGGACGTGGATCTTGTCACCGGCGACGGTCGGGCGCTTGCAGTCAACTGCCGTTACGACTTCGGTCTTGAGGTGCTGCGGTTTGTTAGCGGCCATACGTATGCAGGTATATGCTCGAGCAAGAGGCACGGAGGGGCTATGAGCAGTGACGTACGTCGTTGTTGATAGTTTCTCCGGCGAGCGCAGTCGCGGCAAGTGCGAGGATGGTTGTGAGCTTCATTTTGGGCAATTGGAGTGTTTGGTGTAGAATTGCAGAGGTGAGAGATCAATGGAGCTGTAGCAAGAGCGCGGGCGCCACCAAGGCGGTGGGCTGGGGCTTGATGTGGGGAAGCGCCAACGCGAATCTGGCCTCAAGGCGGCCAGGGTCTGATCGACGTCACACTCCACACCTCTCTGCCTTCCACTCACACTCTGGCTGTGAGGCCCCTGCTAATCACTTAGACCTGCTTTTGATATGAACTGCGACAATATTCGCAGACTCTTGGTCTTTACGTGCTTATGTCCTCGCTGGAAAGGGCAGCATCGACTGGGTAGCCATGTAGCTCTTCCACCTTAAGTTCGTTCCTTGAAGCAGTCCCACTGCTGGAGTGAACGCAGGTATGCAGTCTGCCGGTAGTCATGAGTGAACCCCTTCGCATGAGTGGCTTGCGGCTCGTTCAACCGCAGAGCACGCTGCACTAACATCTAGCAACCATTCGAACTCAACTCAACCGCGAATCATCAAACATGCCTTATCTGGTGGGAGACCTGATCAAAGAGATCACTGCTGGTGGACCAATTCCCAGCTTCCCCAAGTCGTTCAAAGAGCCGCCAAAGCTGGAGAAGGAGAAGGATGCGCTCGCTCAGGATGAGAAGAAGTTGCAAGCGGCTCTAGATGATGTCTTAGGATTAGTAGCATATGAGCATCTTCGGGAGTGGGATACGCTCTTCATAATGTCCTTCAACACGGCATGCTCTGAATCCTTCGATCAAGTCTATGCCCTGATGGGCTTGGTTCAAGAACGTCAACAATTCCAGCCTGTTTACAACATCTCCGAAAAGGAGCTGTTGTGGAGGCTTCTACGGAGTGAGCTCGCGGCGCGATTGGAGGCACCCTCCATCTCTTACCCCGAATTGATGCGGCTTGTCTGCAGGTGGTTGGAAGAGCAATGTTTCGAGCCAATCCGGCCATCAGAGTGGACGAGCGAAGACTCTATGGGAAACACTTATGAGGCGTCCGAGGAAGAGACTAAGCAATACGTCCGTCTGATATTTCAAGCGATCAGTCTTTTCCTCGAATCTGGACTACTCAAAGGGAGGCACTCGTATTACAGGAGCGTTTGCACGCTGGAGGCCTACCACCAAAAACCCCACTTCGAGTCTTTATAACGTTGGCCATGTGAATGACCGCTGGCATCACCAGAACACACTGTTTCGGCCTCGAAACGAATAGCGACGGTATCAAGACTGTGTTAATGGATTTTTTTGGACGACTCTCCGTCTCGTGCAATTACGTTCTGCCTCTTCCTGCAATTTGGCATTGTGGCTGTTCTCCATGTATCAGTTGCGTGGTCAGGAGCCGCCGAGGTGACAGGCCCTGTGGAAGGAATAGCATTCGTCCACGTAGCTGCAATCATCCTGTTCTTTCATGCGATAGAGGTCACGCGGGAACGAGATCAAAGCGGCATGTGGAGGCCACCGGGGGCCTTCGACCTTGAAAGCGATGTTATTCCCAGATCAAGGCAGCTGGATTTGAGCCTCATGCCTCTGGATATGGAACTGGACATTATGGGCTCGAGTCAACTCAGAAGAAGATACCAGGCTCAGATCATCGGGTAAGGTCTGAGAAAGGAAGAGTGGTGAGCTTTCTCGAAGCAAGCCTGGCACCATCATAGTCTTGGCATAACTATCTCTAATGTGTTTGGACCGTCACAATATATATACATTCTTATGAATTAGTGTATCCCGCAAACCGCTATCTGCATGCACATGTTCGGTCCCTGAAACAGTCTTTACAACACTCTATCGCACCGTGTAGCGCAACTGAATAAAGACTCTCAGAATGACGGCGTCTGTTGATGGGCCATACCTGTTTCGTGCGGCGTTCGCTCTTGTTATGTACTTCTCAGCATTATACACTAGTCGGTCTTAGCTTACTTCCCCGAATGAAGGCGCTATATAAAAATATGTATGATCAAGAAATGGAGGGAAAAGCTACTCAACCCGAACATTTACGATTACGCCGATTGGCCTTCAGCTCCTCTAGTCACGCCCAAAACATTACAGCACATTAGAGATGCACGTCCTTTGGTTTCACTGTATCTGCACTTTCTACATACATATCTTCTTTGTTGGTATATGCCCGCAACGCCGTTATGTACATGTAATTTCCAATCTTTCCACCGCCGAGTCTGTAACCCAACCTGATAGAATCGCCCGAAATCGCTACATAAGGAGATGTATGTTCGTTCATGGAAGTCAAAGAGATGCTCGCCCTGCGAATGCAAAGATGAAGACAGGGCGGCGTGTGTGCGTAAGGCGGTTCGTGAACCGCGGTTTGAAGATGGAAGGGAACAGCGGCCGCTTGAAGTAGAAGCGAAAAGACGGCGCTGAGAAGACATTAGGTATCTCGAAATGTTGAAAGCCGGATGACGCTGCTTTTTGTGCCGGCGAGAAGACCTTTTGTACAAGGGCGAAGGAAAAGGAATCGAACCGAGTTGGGAATCGAAGAAACGTCGAAAAGTGCGGGAGGCAAGACACGCAATGCAAGCAGAACAGCAGAGTAAACTCCACTACGCTCTTACATAGCACTCGCCCCCGGATACCTCCCCGGCGCCTGCAACCCTTGCTGCGACATCATAGCCGCCGGCGGCGCGCCTCTCCCGCGCCCTCTAAACGCACCTCTCCCCCTCCCCCGTCCGCCTCCAATACCCACTCCCGGGATCGCGAAATCAGGATTCGCCGCGTTCGCATCCAGAATCACATCTTCAGGCCTCATAGGCCGTCCCCTGCCGGGTCCAGGGCCATTGTAAGGGCCAAAGTTACCCGCCGCTGCGCCCATCTCCGGGCGCCAAGCGGGGTTCACGGGGCGCTGTGAGACGGATGTGAAGTGGCTTGCTTCACTCGCCGCAGGCGATCTGGACCCATCGGGAAGATCCTCATACGAGCTCGTTCTTGGCAAGTTGGGGTCGACGAGCTGCGGCGGTCTCTCAGGTGCAGCCAGCAGATTCGGGTTCGAGCCGTAACCCCCAGGCATCAGGGAGGTGGGCATAGCGGGCGGATTGGGGCGAGCGGGCTCGGCGAATTTCGGGTCGACGTCTTCGTAGTAGTCGGAGCTGCGGTCCATGGAGTTACTGTGGGCGTGGTGCGGTTGGGGCGGGGCGAAGCCGCCGACGCTGGAGAGCTGGGCGGGCATTTCGATGGGGGAGTCCATGATGGGGGAGAGCCCGCGGCTGTTGGCGCTGTTGGCGGAGTTATCGGAGTGTTTGCGGTCTTGCGTCCAGCCTGCGCGGACGGGGAGGTATTGTTGTGGTTGGAGGCCTTGGGGAGCGTTTTGTTGTTGGTGAGGGGCGAGCTCGCTGTTGTGTGTCAGTATCTGAAGAACTGTCATGGCGGCGAAGAACTTACTCTTGTGAGTACGAGCTGGTCGGGCTCACAATACCGTCAGACGGTCTCCGCTGAGGCGCGCTCGAAGGGAATCCGCCTTGCTGGAAACCGCCTTGCTGAAGTGCTAACATACCCTGCACATCTCCGTCGCTCTCCCTTAGACCGTAGTTGCCATTCTGGTTCTGCTGGGTCTGGTTCACTGGCGGAGTTCCAGTACGCGAGTCCATCTCAATAGCCTGTCCAATTGGCAGAGGAGGCTGAGGAGACACGCCCCTGTTACCCTGACCGTAAGGCGACTGCTCGCGTGGCGGAGGGCCCTGACCGTAAGGACCCTGATTGAAGTTGTTGTATCCTGGGGGAGGAGCTCCTCGTCCCATGGGACCTGGTCCCATTCCACCGGGTCCACCACGCATAGGACCGCCTCGTCCACCCTGCCAGCCCGGAGGCGGAGGGCCGCGCATTCCTCCTCGTGGACCACCACGGCCTCCTCTTCCAGGGACGCCGTACGGAGCGCCTCGTGGTGGGTAGCCACCTCGTCCTCGCATTGGCCCTCCTCTGCCGCGCCCTGGGCCGCCTGGGCCAGCGTTCATCATGTACTGATCCTGGGGCATCGGCGGGATGGGGTTTCCATACTGGTCTACAGGCTGCCGGCCTCCAGGTCCACGCATCGGCTGGATCATAGGGTCTGAACCTTCTCTTCCAGCACTGCTGTTCGTCTTGAGCGACGGGTTCCGCTGGTTCAGTGGTGTCCTGTCCTCAGACGACCGCTGCTTTGACAGCTCAAACGAAGCGTACTCGTTGTCCTTCATCGCAGACGACATGGTGTCGTTCGACATGGGAGGTGGAGACTCGGCCTTGGGGAATTCGGTGGTGACTCGTGCATCACTGGGGCGGTTCGCGTAGTACGTCGCGCCGTTCATGTCATCGTTCTCTGCAATACGCCTCTTCCGTGCCTTGCGGCTGACCAGTGTCCTACGCATGGCACATGTCACGATTCCACTTGCAACAATAATGATGGTGGCTGCCAACACGATCCATCCTCCCCAAGCGACATGCGGCACGAAGAGCAGAATGTCGACCAGGAAAGCCAGCAGCGAGACCAGAAGCGTGGGGAAGGTGAAGATGAGCAGCGCAAGCAGGTAGCGTGGCGAGTGGGCGGGCGAGTGGAAGTGAGCGGCGATGGCGAGTCCAAAGCAGATCAGCGTCATGAGGGCCGCAATGGGATGCACGATGAGGATGGACGAGAGGGCATGGCGCGAGTTTGCGGGCAGCGAGAAGTCGGTGTCGGGCTGGTCCTGGAACAATGTCTCTGCACAGGATGGTCAATTACAGGTCGCAGGTGGGTATATCAGACAGCGTACCAGTGTCATAGCCGATCATGGGCCCCTTGCAGCTCCCGCCATTGGGACAGTAGCCCAGCACCCCAAAGTTGATGTTGCGATAGGTCGCAATGGGAATGGCCGGGATAATGGGCGTGGAGATGGTCGACAGCAGCAGCAAGCAGAAGGCTACAAAGAATAGAATGGATAGGGGCGTCGCCGGGCGGAGCATGATGGACGAGATGTGCAGTTGCGCGGGACTCCGGCGCGCACGAGACCGGCTCGGGGTGGTGTAGTGAGCGACTTCGTGGGCGCTGCGATCGTCGAGTTCGCAGGCCGGGAGAGCTGCGCTGAGGCTGTGCGGCTCTGGGGCTGCTTGATGTTGAGACAGGAACGGGCCTTATGCGCGGTGCGGCAGCGTGAAACGAGTGACGATTGGGGTGGGACAGGCGATGCTTGTGTTCTGCGACTCTACACCATTGAAGCAGCTGTGAGGCGCAACAACGTGGGATCTCTCTGGCAGCGCGCGCGCACGCTTTTGGACTGCACGATAGCGCTGTGGAGGTTGGCAATCGCGCGGGGAAGTGGGCGCAGTGGTCCAGTGAGGCAGGAGTGACCGCTAGATGCAAGATAGCGTCGCGAAAGCAAGGTCTGGGGCCGCACCAAGAACAACGGCGTGCCTGGCCAATTAGAGAATTAAAGTATGAAGCGAGCGTTGAGCGACGTCGTCTGGAAGACTGCAGGAGGGAATAGAGTTTGCAGTGACAGGCGCGTGAAAGAGCAACCGCTGCCTCGACGGCCACTCGACTTTGCTTTCTCGACAAAGTCCACAATGCAGGCCGCCAGGCTGATTGCGGACACCATTCCCACCAAAAGCACGCTGTCCGGCCGCGTCTCATTTTACACGCGTTGCACAGGCCGTTGATGAGGCACGGCCCCCTGCTAGAGGCATGCTCGCCAAATTCGATCTCTGACCTCCCGTCTTTAGCCTGTGGTCTCATTCCTGCTGCGCTGCCTGATCTGCCACAAGAAACTCAAACAAATGCTTGTCGAGCCTGAGGAAATCGCATGTTTGCTGCTTCAAATCCCATCCACGGACTCCATTGGCACCGGGCCGGTTTTCTGAAACGTTATGCGCCCTTGTTAAGAGCCTCACCTCCTCGTCGCTTGCAGAGCCAGACGATCATCTCAATCTCTTTGCGCCAGGGGATTGATAGCGTAAGTCCCCTGTCCATAAGCCAGACTTATCAGTTCAGGCGCGCCGCGCCGAACAGTCTCTCCGTCAAACGCCAGCAGCACGCAAATAGCTCGAGACGCATCGATGATGTGTAAGCAGGCAGTTGAAGTGTTCATTTGATTCTCATTTGGTATTCGTATGATATGCAGAATGACCCCAGACTCGTGACTTCCCCACGAGCGACCAAACGCCTGGCTTTTTGGTATCCTAGCCCCGCAAGGCTGTTCATACGGTCATGTCTGAACTTCGTATGCCTGCCTAGCTGCTTCTATCTTCACACACACTTACTGGCCACCAAGAGCGTAGGCCCTGCGGCGGTCACGCTCCTCAGCGATGGAGAGCTTGACACCCTTGCCCTTGGGGAGGGAGATCCAGGGCTTCTCCTGTCCGATGACGATAACGTTGGACTCACGAGTGGTGAACTCGTTGTCAACGGCATCCTTCAAGTGGACAATGTTGAAGCCACCATCGTGACGCTCACGGTGGGTGATGACACCAACACGGCCCATGTTACGACCACCGGTGACCATGACGATGACACCAGTGTCGAACTTGATGAAGTCCTCGATCTTGCCGGTAGCAAGGTCAACCTTGACGGTGTCGTTGACCTTGATGGCGGGGTCGGGGTAACGGATGCTACACACATTGTTAGCATATATCACAAGACATCGCCAGATCCTGGTCGGATGCCGGGTGCGAGAGGTTTCCCTGCTCAGCACCTAGCCCAAACTTGGTCCAACGTCTGATAGAGCGGGAACTTACGTTCGCGCATCGTGCGTAACCAAGTAGGGAATGCCGCCCTTGCCAAGCTGGACGCGCTTGACCTTGCCGAGCTTGTATTGTGCCTCCTCAGCGGTGATGCGGTGGACGGTGAAACGGCCCTTGGTGTCGTAGATCAGGCGGAAGTTCTCGCCGGTCTTCTCGATGGAGATGACGTCCATGAGACCGGTGGGGAAGGTGCTGTCGGTGCGGACCTTGCCGTCGACCTTGATGAGGCGCTGCTTGACGATGGCCTTGACCTCGTTACCGTTGAGCGCATACTTAAGGCGGTTGCGGAGGAAGATGATCAGGGGCAGCGAGTCGCGGGTCTTGTGAGGACCAGCGGAGGCCTTGGGAGCGTAGGCACCTGGGAGGTGTTAGTTTTGCTGTGCTTTGCTTCGACGATGCGCAAATGCGTCTGCGAGTGCGGCGATGCGATTGTGGTGTCGTGCGTACCGGACAGTTTGTCCAAGAGCCAGTGCTTGGGGGCGCTGAGGCGCTTCTGGTGCTTCTTGGGTCCACGGGCCATTTTGTCGGTTCTGTGAGGTTAGTCGTCGACGATGAGGGATCCTGTCGAAGAAGTTGGTCGCTCTTTCCCAGGTGTATTTCGAAAATCGCACACACGCTAAGTGGACCGTTCGCTAAGGTCGCGGCGCTTGGTCATTGGCTGGCAATGTGGCACGTGCGCGAGCGTGGTAAATGCCGGGAACTTCAAGCTGATCTATGCTAGAACTTTAAAACTCGAATGAGAGTTTAAACTAAGGACAATGGAAGCAAAGTGGTCCAGGTTGAATCTTCGACATATTGAGCGCGCAGACTGTAAGACATGGACTCTTGTGATTGGAATCATGTTTGCATTCATAGTGCTTCTTCTATAACTTCTCTTCTCTAAGCATAACCCTTGAGAACCGCCGCCTCAGCGTTCAATATCGACGACCCAGCAGCGCCAATAACAGTATTGTGGCTCAGCGCAACAAACTTGATATCAAAGATACCAGACTCATCCTCTCTCACACGTCCGACACTAACAGCATACCCACGATCCGTCTCCCTATCCAACCTAGGCTGCGGCCTATCAGGCTGATCCATAACCACAATCGCCTTCTCGGGCGCCGACGGCGCACCCAGCTTCTGCACATCGCTGACATACTCGCGCATAGCCTGCTTTACCTCCTCTGCACTCGGTGGCGGGCGGCGCTGGAAGCGCAGCGAAACACAGGCTGTGTGGCCGTCAAGTACGGGCACGCGGTTGCACGCAGCGCTGATCTTCATGGGGCGGTCGACGAAGCCGGTGACGGAGTCGTTGACGCTGCCGAGGATCTTGCTCGCCTCGGTTTCCAGCTTGTCTTCCTCGCCGCTGATGAAGGGCACTACGTTGTCGATAATATCCATGCTGCTGACGCCGGGGTAGCCTGCGCCGGATACGGCTTGCATTGTGACGACGGAGACTTGGTCGATGGGGCCGAATTTCTCAAGAGCGGCGAAGGGAATTACGATGCCGATGACGGCGCAGTTCGAATTGCAGACCAGGAAGCCCTTTTGCAGCTTGTGGTGTTCGCGCTGGTGCTTGATTACGTCGAGATGTGGGAGGTTAACGGTGGGGACGACGAGGGGGACGAGAGGGTCGCGACGGTAGTTCTTTGCGTTGGAGAAGACGGCGAGGTTGGCCTTGAGGAAGGACATCTCTGCGCGCTGTTAGCCATTGGTTCGCGTGTGCAATCGATACTACATACCAACGTCTCCAGCAACATCGCTGTCGAGTCCGGAGAAGACCAAGTCGCAGTCTGCGAACTCCTCTGCTGTGCACTTCTTCACGACCAAATCGCCAATGCGGTCCGAGAAAGGCAGAGCCTGCTTCCACTTAACAGCATCCTTGTACTTCTTGCCCGCCGAGCGCTCGGAAGCACCAACAGCATGCAGAACAAAGTGCGGGTGGAGCTGCAGCAGCAAGATGAAGCGCTGGCCAACAGAGCCCGTGGCGCCGAGCACACCTGCAATTGTTAGCACTTCTCTACTCTTACTGGAGCAATTGCCATACCGCACTTCTTCTTAGGGAAGTCCCTGTTGTTCGATGTGAAGCTTACGGCGTCCATGTTTGCTGGTAGTGACATGGTGGAATTGAGTCAATCGGCGCTCAATAAGTTTATGAGCGATGACGCTGCTGGCGGGGTGATCTGGATTGGCGGAGAGCGCAGCCAGAGGCCGACTGCGGAGCGGGAGTCCGCGAACAGCAAATTTCACAACCACTGACATACATCGGCAATGGCACCTGATATACTCTGTGGGAAGATTGGAAGTCTGACTTGATGCAAAAGAAATCATGCAGCTATGTACTCCGCAAATGCGGTACCGTCAGACATCCTCCCGTTGCAGACTGATTTGATGTGCGCCGAAGGAATGCTGCAGTCAACCTACGCTTTCGCGTCCATGATCTTCCCGGGGTTCATGAGCCAATATGGATCGAGTGCGCCTTTGATGCTCCTCATAACGTTGATCGTGTCGAAACCGAGCTCCTTCTGTAGAGACGCCTTTTTGCCCAACCCAATGCCGTGTTCGCCGGTGCATGTGCCCTCCATCTCGAGCGCACGCTCGACCATGTCGTGTACACACTTCTCAACGGCTGCGCGCTCCTTGGGGTCTTTACTGTTGTACATGATGCTTTCGTGGAAGTTGCCGTCTCCAATGTGGCCCAAGATGCTGGCGAAAAGACCGAGATCATCCATCTCCTTCTTTGATACCTCTGCAAAGACGTTAGGGGAGATGCTTTTTTAGAGCCGTTATTGCATACCGATGATATCTGGCAGTCTTGAGATAGGCACAGCGACGTCTGTTGACCAGACTTCGTCACCTTCCCTGCGAATCGCCATCATGCTCCATAGGGATTCTTTGCGCGCTGACCAGAGCTGTTTGCCTTCTTCGGCGGTTTTTGCAAATTCGAAGTCGCCGCTCTTGTGCTGCTTCGAGATGTCTTTCACCAGCTGGATGTTCTCTTGGACCTATCCTAGTCAGCTTGCCTGATGTTGAGTACGTAGATCACAAGAACCCACTCCTGCCTTGGTGCCGGAAAATCTGTTCACGGTATCAGCAGTGATACAAGACATGCGCTCGAAAATGGACACTTACTTGAAGAACATTGTTGGGACCTCCTTCCATTTCCTGTGTGTCGATCCAGCCTTGTTGATCACGCCCATCTGCACGTCGTCCATGATTTCCATCGCAGCGACAGGGACGCCTGCACGGAGAACCTTTGAGGCTGCCGCTGCTGCATCGCGAATAGTAGGGAATGTGACGACAGCGACACTGGTCTCTTGAGGAATGACTGCAAGCTTCAACGTGATCTCCGTGACGATGCCTAACGTGCCTTCTGATCCAACGAAGAGGTTGGTGAGGTTGTAGCCAGCCGAAGATTTCCTGCGCGATGTCAGTATGGTGGATGTTGGAGAGGGCAGGGGTAGACTACCTTGGTCGCTTTCTTGTCTTGATGACCGTGCCATCAGCCAGCACTACGGTCAAGTTGATGACCCATTCTTTCATTGTGCCATATCGTACGGCATTCGTTCCACTGCCACATTGTCAGTACAAACTCCACCATCGTGTTGGTGATGCTGTTACCTGCAGCTCGTGCCGACCATACCGCCAATCCTAGCCTGTTCTGGTGATTAGCGAGATTCGGGTTACCACTCTGGAAAGTACCGATGCACGTCTGTAATTCCCAAGTGCGTCACTTACAGATGGCCCAGGATCCACAGGAAAGAACAGACCAGAGTCTTTGATCTGATCATTCAAGCTCATCCAAGGCACGGAAGGCTGAACCACAACATCCATACTGCACGTCTCACATCAGCCTTGTGATGACTTTACTTCACCGGTATGTTGAGCTTACTCATCGGCGTGCAGCGCGAGCACCTGATCCATGAATGTGAAGTCGATGCTCATGCCGCCGAATGGCGCTGAGAAGTTGGCTTCGAGACTTGAACCGCCGGAGTAGGGAACTACGAGGAATCAGTCTTTGTGCGTCAAAGTTGCTATTTAGTCATACTCATGGGGATCTTGTACTTGTGGCATACTTGCGCAAGCTGTGAGACCTCTTCTGTGGATTTGGGGTAGGCGACTGCGACTGGCAGCTGCTCGATGTTGATTGACGACCACTCCGAGTAGCCATGCCTGTGAAGATCTTCGTCGTCTGTACTGATGGTGTCTTCACCCAGTGCTGCTCTAAGTTCGTCGATGGCCTGAACGTCATTAGTCAAGATGTACTACCGCCGCTGCCTGTGACTGCATGCCTGGTCCAACTCTTTTCTTGTAGCATACTGCGGTCCCGTAGCCTTCATCCATGGCAGCTGTAGTTTCGAGGCGTCGTTGATTCCATACAGATAGGTCGCTGTGCCGGTGAAAGCCGAGAATAGCAGTACCCTGCTTGTTGTCCAGAACGCCTTTTGCGAGTATGCAGGTGCAGCTTTGATGGTCTGGCTCGGTCCAGTCGTTCTTGCCCATGAGCTGCCACGTCTGAGAAGAGGGGAGGCAGATTGTCTCAATCTTGCAATTGGTTGACGAAACATCGTGAGGTCAGTGGAAGGCACAGAGTGAGGTTGAAGTAAGCTGTGCGGGAGTAAGTGAGACTAAAAGGCATCCACTTTCAACGCCCATGGGGGTCACGCGGCAAACGCAAAGCTACGGGAATAGATGCTCGAAGTCGAGCACCACAGTGGGACTCGGCAGCCGTTCGAGGGCTGGAGAGCCTCTAAGAAGCGGGTCGTAGGCGGGGATAGCCTCGGACTAGACACTGTTGGCGCTATCCGTCTCGCGGGCATCATGTCGAGCTGCTGCGGCGCACAGGTAATGCCACAAAGGCCTCTAGACGTGGGAGGCTGACGATATTTGATCATCCTGTCCAAATTTGCGGCTCGCGCTGCAACGTGCGATGGATGTGCTGCATGGTCATCTGCAAGGGGCTTGTAAGAAGCAAGTCAATTGCGGGGAAGCGACAGTTGTGTGCATCGTGAACGAGAATCCGGGTAACGTTCCGACCTCTAGCCGTCGCGTGACGACATTCGTTGAATCTTTGTACCGATGCATACGAGAGTTGAATCGATGTAAGTTGTCACTGATGTCGCGCGCATGCACCAGCTGCATGTCGTGATCGGAGGCACGATTTTCCCTAGACGGAGCTGGCCGCTGTCTCAAATAGTGAGAAGCTCTTCTCGAGGACTTGAGGCTCTTGATTCCCAGTAGATGCAGCGAAGCATCGCCATGTATGCATGGAAAATACTCGTCAGTGATCATTGGACGTCGGTCATACAATTACTCATGACAGCACCGAGCCCATGTCGGTGCAGCGCATGCACGCAAGCTGAGTAGACGCGTGGGGGTCAAGCTGCATCCTTCATCCCACTCTTGCGCCTCAATGCGATCTTAGAGCCTTTCGTGATCGATGATAGCGGGGCGCAGAACCAGTTCAAATGCCGCAGTGATGGCACGCGACTGGACTAGAACCAGCCGTCTTCCGAAGTCATTGGGGGCTGGTGAAGCACCTCGCTGCACAGGTGCATGCCAACACAAGCAGCTGCCAAAAGCACTGAAAGGCCCGAGCTGCCTCCGCCGATTGGGAAGGAGCCCAAAAACACAGTGGAGGGTGGTAGGATGACGTCTGATTTTGGATGGACAAAGCTGGGTCGAGGCTGGCGATGGATGATGGGGCTGCACATGGCTGGCTGCTGTTGAAACGTGAGAGCGCGTGTGTTTCGCGGCACCTCGGCGCGGTTGCCAGGGAAGCCGACCGGCCCAAACAAATTCCATCACGCTCCACCACGAGCACCCGGCCCTACTCCGCACAACTTGAGCCGGCTCATTATGCAGGCTTTCATCAGATCTGAATTATCCTCAGAGCTGACGAGGATCATCGAATGTCCGTATCCGGCGTCATTGTCTGTGAGTATGCCCCGCACATCAACAGCATTCACCCGCCCTGTCAAGTGGCGGGAGTAGCCAGCTGCGCCTTGGCCTGAAGTACAGCTCTCAGAGCTCTCATCTGGGCAAAGGCATGCGCAGATGGAGTTTGGTAATCATCGCATCCCCAGGATGGTGTCCCTTCAGCCAGATTGTTCTGCAACATAGGTGCCAGGATATCGCAGCCCGAGCTCATTCACTCTGGATGCACGTGCTAATATGTTGATTTCATAGAGGCTGGAAGACCTCCTCAATCGTGCAGATGAAGTGGCTATACAAGCCTGCATTCACGATCGATCACCATGTGCAGTAACAAAATTAGCTACGCTTATCTGCGATGCTTTGCCGCTCTGGGCATACACGTCACATGTGTTGCAATTGCTCTGTACGTACTAGGAACCTCTTATCCACAGCATAAACTGACTCTGTATAGGCTGCTCTGCGGAGTTCATTGAGAAGCTGTTGTTACAGAATCCTGGACTTCTCAACGCTCTACTCATGAAAGCAAACTCCTCGCAACGAGGTTTCGAGGACGTAAGTGGCACGTCGTGATTCAATAAATTGGTCTGACTCCATTCAGTACCTGGATTTATGTGTGCGGCTCTTGTCCAGACCTCTACCGGAATGCATCTCATTGCCCGCGAGTGCTCAGTCGTTTTTCCTTCGCGTTTTCGAGCGAGCCTCGCGGAACCCAGACATGAGCACCCTCCAGCCTGTGTACAGCATGCTCAACGGAGCGTGCAGGAAGGTTCTCAACCTGTTGCCAGCTGAGGTGCGACAACAATTCGACCGCGAATTATGTCACATCTTGTCATCGAACGGAACCGGACAAAACTCGATGTTGCTGCTGTGGTGCTTCGGGATAGTCATCCTTGCGGAACATCCGGAAGAGTTCAGTGAATCCCAGAACTTTGGTCTTGACCAGCCGACATCAAGAGCAAGTCCTGAAAAGCAGTGGAAGACGGCATCCGGGCGCAAGCTATTCGGCTCACCGAACGGGATGTACAAGACCATCAATCTGACCTACCTCAGTGTGATCTGGGCGACGAAAGGCGATGTCGGTGTCTCAGACGCTGAGGCCATCGAAGGCATACGGATTGCTGTTCGAACGCTACGCTTCGTAGACGCTGAAGCGCGAGCGGGATGGCCAAATTCTAGCACATTGGCGAAGAACATATTTCCCAAGCTTCCAGCTAAGACTCTGCGCGAAGGCATCAATCCCGCAGTACAGCTCGAAGCTCTGTGCTTCTTCGCCATGATCGCAGGCGCGAACAGTCTTCCCATGGAGACCGTAACACAGTACCAACGCTGCTTGGTCACACTCGAAGATTTCGCAGACTCGGATGCGTTCCGGGAGATCCTGCTGGTGTCCCTTCCTATTTTTGCTGTGAGTAAGCTCTTGAACACTGACTCGGACTGGGCTGACTATAATAGCCACAGATGCAAGACAGCCTTTTCCGGACCTTGCTATCAGACGTTCTCGATGCTTGCATCGGTGACTCCACATCGCGTCCGTTGAGAAGTCTCGTCACACTAGTCGACACAATGTCTGCTGTGTCTCTGACTTGCCCAGTCTTGAGCACGAGACTACTTCAAGCGCTGTCATCTGCAACGTTGCAAGGAAAGGCTTGGGACCTGGGACGAGGTACTGCCTTGACTACCGACGTCGGCTGCCGTACGTACGCCGCATCATTGCACGGGGAGTTCCTTGCTGCGACTATTTCATCGGTCTTGAACCTCGCCATAACGGGACGCTCTGAGGAGCTGTCGCTGCCACCTCAACTGATCTACGGTTTGATCACGAGGCAGCGCAACCTTCCCCACCTTCCGAAGCAATGCTCACATGCGGTGAGCCATCCGAACGACAACTCGGTATCACTGTTCCAGCAAGAGTCCACTCCCTTCACCGGCCAGCATTTGCAAGACTGGAGGAACCGCCTCAAGTCTGAGCTGGAAAGCCAAAACTCATACCAGCGCCACTCGATTGTACGATCAGTGGCACAGATCTGCCAAGATCTCGAAACGCGCTGTAACACAGTGGAAGAGCCTCTGCGTCGCGAGAAAGCGCAGTCACATGAGCTCGAGCAACGTGTCGAAGAGCTCAGTGAGCAGGTGTCTTCACTCGAGTCGCAAGCAGCCGATTATCGCTTCCATCTCGATGGACTCGAGGACGAGAAGATTGGTCTGGCAGATGAGAAGGATCGCATTTCTGCTAAGCTGGATGAACTTCGAGTGCGCTTCGAGGAAGCCAACCGCGATGCTGATGAGGCACTGCGTAACGCCAGAGAGGAGTTCAACGCTCGTGAGCTTGAGCTTCGCTCGACAATCTTGAACCATGAAGAGCATCTGCAGACGCGAGAGGCTACCATCCGGGAGCTCAACGGCACTTTGAGCGACGCGAGGAACTCTTCGGAGCACAAAGAAGAGGAGTTCCGAACGCTTGGTGAGCGATACGAAGACCTACAGACTCGTCTGGGCGATTCCAATCGCCAGCTAGATGACGAGCGCAAGGCAAAGTCCAGGCAATCGGAAGATATGCTGAAGCTCAAAGAGCGTGGCATCGATCTCGAACACCAGCTACAGAATACTGAGTCGGAATTGGAAGCGATGACAGGGCAGCTGAGTAATCTCGAAGTCAGTCATCAGGAGCTCAAACAGTCCTCCGGGGAAGCTTTGAGGGACCTAGAGGCCAGGTACACGGCTGACATGGAAGCTTCCGCCACCAGAGCTAGGGAGGAGCGCGACAAGCTGAACAGCAAGCTCACCGATACTGCTCAAATCAATCGACAGCTGAAGGACGCTCACGACAAGACCCGGAGAGAACTCCATGCTCTACAGAACACCTTTTCGACATTAGAGACCAAAGCACAAGAGCTTGACGTCTTATGCGGAGAGCAAGAAGGGGAGCTGGAAGACCTTAGAACCCTGCGAAGAAACGTGCTGGCCTCAATGGGCCTTGCAACACAGAACCCTTTGGCGATTCGCTCGGCGTCTCGATCGCAGAAAGATGAAACGGTCCCCGAGACCCCACGCGAAACGCGCGAACATCGTCGTCGTAAATCGGCAATTCAAACCCAGGACACCGTGCTGAAGGCTTCTACGGCCGCCCAGGGCTTCACCAATACCGCGGTGGAGAATGTCGCGGAAGCGTCATTTGCTGCGTCAGACCAAGAGTCGCAGAATGGCTCGACACCCAAGCGCCAGAAACCTCGCCCATCGTTCAAAGTACCGACAATGCAGACACCGTTTAACCAGAGACCGGCTCTTGCCTCACGCTCGACGTCGAAGAAGCTGTCGCCTGTGAAGCGCTCCGCGCTGCGACAGATGTCTCCTAACCGCAGGCACACAACTGTAGGATTTGCCGGTGTCTCGGAGACCGAGGTTCAAGGGCAAATGCAGGAACCCGCATCGGCAGGAAAGAGGCGAGGCAGCCTCCGCGGCGCGTCGCAGGAGGACTTCGACGTGGATGACTTTCTTGCAGGAACACCTTTTACGCCAGGTGCATTCGCTTCGGGCACCGGGAGACTTCCCGAAGACAACGAAGCGACGATGACCGAGCTTTGATGTCGTGTGACGTTCTCATCTGTATAGACGGTAGGCGTTTGTATTTGGTCTCAGCCTCATGGGAGCTTCCAAATGGTGGCGCACTTGGATTGGTCAAAGTCTCAAGACTACAGATCTCATTCTTACTTGCATCTTTCAAGCTACCTTTACGTCTTAATCGCGCAGGCAGTATAAAGGCTGTGCTCATCCACGTTTCTGATCCTTTTTTTTCACTGCTCTCAATCTCAGTCCCTCAACACCACTTAGTCGCATACAGGGACCAGATTTGCTTTATTGCACTGAGATAATACCTGCGCGTGCGCGTCTTCACCTATCCGCCTCTGAGCTGCCAACCCACCGCTCTTTACCTGACCAAACTGGCAGTCACGAACAAACAGAGTTCGCCACCACTCGCATCCTTTGCAAGTAAGCGCACTAGTAAACAAGCCGCTCTTCTCTTTCTGCTCGCTCGACCAACTCCTCGCTCCCACTTTCACCAAAACCACACCCTCGAGCTCTCACATCCCCCGCATCACCACGTTTGGCACCAGAATATCTTCCTGTCCAGCGACTACAACTTGCTGCTGGAATATAGGGGACATCATGCGCCGTCAGAATGTTAGCCGTCCACAGCCAGGCTATAAGAATTATGGCTTCCAATTTGACGGCAATAGCGAAGACGGTCCTACACATTCTAGCAGCTCTAGCGGTAGCGGTTCCACACGCCCCGTCATCAGGCCTTCGTCCAACCCTATCAGCTGTCTAAAGACCCCCAAGCAACATGCCAGCCGAGCCGACTCAGCCATGGCGCCAGAGACGCCGAACAACGAGTGCTCCTCGTTTTCGTTGAACGGCCAGCAGATCAACGAGACATACAAGCCTCGTCCTAGAGCGATGGGTAGCCCACCGAAGCCTTCAACACCAGTTCCACCTTCCATCCGCACGAGCACCCGCAGCGCCCCTCCCGGGCGTACGCACACACAGAATGCATCTAACAGACCCCACACTGGCAACACGTGTGATCACTGGGCTTTGCAGCAGGAGCTCAAGGTAGAGATCTTCGGCATTCCCAAGCACCAGTGGACTAAAGATGTCTACTTCGTTATGTCCATGCACGGTACCGTGATCAGAATCGAAATAAAGTTGGGCAGCCGAGACAACGGCGCATGGGTAGTCTTCCAGTAAGTCAGATCGCACGTCCCGCACCTTCACTGCTGACATTGAATTTGCAGACCTCCACCGAAGAACCTACCATCTCAACTCGGCATCGGTCGAAGCCACGAGATATGGTGGCCCACTCCCTTCACTGTTGCTAGCCCTGTCGACTCAAGAATCCAGTATCAAGAGATTAACATCGTGTACGCCAAAAATATCAGCTTTGGTACAAAAACAAGCGATAACAGCTTTTTGGATGCGCATGAAGTGCACACTGCCAGCCAGGTCCAGATCAAGCTTAATCTGAGGCGCAAAGAGGTCGAGATACAATTCCCTCTGACAATCGACAAGCAAAACCACAACTTCTCCTTTCGACTACCAATTTCCCAACTCTCTCACATCTATAAGACAGACATGTCTTCCATGATCATCCCATTTGACCAACCTCCGCAATTTTTCGTACACAAAAATCCAACGAAGGAAGACGACAGTCTGTTCCCTTCGAAGGAGCGTTCATGGAACGCATGGAGTTTAATGTTCCGCGAGACTGACGTCGTCAATGGTCGCACAAGGAGAGATATGCGGGCAATGCCAATCTTGGATGGCAGGGCCTCGGCCATTATTGACATTGGTAAGAGTGCAGTCTTTTGTGCTGAACTTGCACTTACAAGTTGACAGGCCGCTGGACGACCTATCGTTTGACCTTCGATCCAAACACTTTGTCTGGGCCTCAGTTTGAAGAGTTCTGCGGCGCGCTAAATGCTTTTGGTGTTGCAGTCCATGACCACGACCAGTTCACCACAAGCTCAGAGCGACCACCTCCTCTCTCCACGATACTGGAAGATGAATACGTGGGAACACACTCATACCTCCAAGCTTCGCAGAAAGCATCCTCAATCTTCGATGACCTTGCTTTCGGCCTTGTCCATTTGAGCTTTCCAGTACGCTACCAACTCGAAGCTTGCTTGTCGAACGGCTTCCTCAAGGAGAGCAACATAACCCGCAAGTTCCTCGAAGACCTCCAGGCGCTGGACCCTTCTCGAGCGACACAGATCCTTGAGAGGGTTGTTGATAAGCAGCGTATCTACTACGATCCCACGGACATCTTCAAAATCCGCACAAAGGTTATGCCTCGTACGCCAATTCCCAAACATTGTGTCATGCAAAGGTCTGTCAACGTCACACCTACCATGATGTATGTCGCCTCGCCAGTGATGGAGATATCCAATCGCATCACACGCCAATATTTTGCGGACTCCGACCGTTTCATCCGGGTCAAGTTCACTGACGAGATGGGTGAGGGTGCCTTGAGAAACAATCCTGGTGGCAGACACGATGCGCTCTTCAACCGAGTGAGTCGAGCGATGAGAAACGGTATTGTCGTTGCTGGTCGATACTACGAGTTCCTTGCTTTCGGGAACTCTCAATTTCGAGAGGCTGGAGCCTACTTCTACGCACCAACCTCGACTAAGTCAGCACATGATATTCGTGTGACCCTCGGTCGCTTCGATCACATCAAGACAGTCGCCAAGTACGGTGCTCGGCTTGGACAGTGTTTCTCTACAACTCGTGCCATGCAAACCACCGTCACCGTACGTACTATCGACGACATCGAGCGCAACGGCTACACCTTCACCGACGGTGTTGGTAAACTCTCTCTCTTTCTGGCTCAAATGGCGGCGCAAGAACTTGGTTTGCAGAACGCCTTCGACGATCCCCCATCTCTCTACCAATTCCGCCTGGGCGGCTGCAAGGGGGTACTCGCGCTCGACCCGGCCATCAAGAAGACAGAAGTTCACATTCGACCAAGCCAATTCAAGTTCGAAGCCCTCTACAATGGACTTGAGATCATTCGCTGCTCATCCTTCGCCACACCATTCTTCAACCGACAGATCATCATCGTGCTGTCAGATCTGGGCGTCGCAGATCATGTCTTCATTCGCAAGCAGCAACAGATGGTTAATGCTTACGAGTTGTCCATGACTTACAAAGACGAAGCACTAAGTTGCCTCCTCAAGCATATCGATATGAACCAGACGACTCTTACCATGGCCAGCATGGTGCTGGATGGCTTTCTCGACAACCGCGAGCCGTTCATGATGTCTCTCTTGCACCTTTGGCGTGCCAGCACCATCAAGGAGCTCAAAAAGAAAGCTCGCATTGCAATCGATGATGGTGCGTTTATTCTGGGTTGTATTGACGAGTCCGGTACCTTGCAAGGTCATCGTGATGATCCGCAGTCTCGGCCTGATGCAACTAGAGACGAAAAGCTTGCCACCCTACCCGAGATTTTCATACAAGTCCATGACACGAAGAAGAAGGGCCACTACAGGGTCATTGAGGGGATTTGTGCGCTCGCACGTAATCCGTCACTCCATCCTGGTGATATCCGCGTCGTCCGTGCGGTCGACGTCCCGGCCCTGCATCACCACAAGAACGTCGTTGTCCTCCCGCAGACTGGGGATCGCGATCTTGCCAACATGTGCTCTGGCGGCGACCTTGACGGGGACGATTACATGGTATTGTGGGATCAGGATCTGATCCCGAAGCTAATCAACGTTCCGCCGATGGACTTCACGCCTGAGAAGCCGCTGGAGCAGACTGACGCAACCAACATTTCGGATGTCGGCGAATTCTTCGTCACCTACATGAAGAATGACTCGCTCGGACAGATCGCGCATGCGCACTTGGCTCAGGCTGACCAGCAACCGGGAGGGGTCACCAGCGATGTGTGTATCGAATTGGCGAAGTTGCACTCACAAGCGGTCGACTACCCGAAGAGTGGCATACCGGCTGTCATGGAGCTCACACTGCGGCCGAAGAAGTGGCCTCATTTCATGGAAAAGCGCCATCTCAGCGCAAACCAGATATACCCGTCCAAGAACGTCTTGGGAATGTTGTATGATCAAGTGCAGCTAGTCGACTTTCTCCCGATATGGGAGAACAAGTTCGACCAACGAATCCTCGAAGCCTTTGACCCGGACGACGCTCTACTGAAGAAGGCGACGGAGATCAAAGCGAGTCATGATTACGACCTGAAGAGGTTGATGGCTAAACATGGCATCCAGACGGAATTTGAAGCATTTACAGTCTTCGTCTTGGAGCACAACCAGGAGACGCGCGACTACAAGTTTGCCGAAGAGTTTGGCCGCACTGTTGAGGTTCTCAAAGCACAATACCGAGAGACATGTATTGCAGCATCCGGGGCCAACAGCATCGTCGATTGGGACCATATCGGACCTTTCGTCGCAGCGATGTACACTGTCAGCGCGCGCCAGATGAGGGACGCGCTCGAGGAATGCAACCAAACAAAGACAGTCGGAGGTCGACAAGTCCCCTTACGCAATAAAGATGCCGAGAGCATGCCACTCATGTCCTTCCCGTGGATCTTCCACAGCGAGCTAGGCAAGCTGGCGAATGGAAGCAAGTCGAAGCCGGAGTTGGAATCCTTCAAAGCGCCACTCCCAAAGAAGCATCGTGCATTCGTAAAGGAAGAGCTGGCAGAGATGGGAGTAGTGGAGACTGATCAAGGGGTTACGCGTTTCGGAGAGATCCTCAATCTGGACTTTGGAGGTCCTCAGGGTATCAAACCGCCAGCAAAGGAAGGGTCGCCGCCTGTCGCGTCGCCGTCAGTGCTGGAACCATAGGAGAGTCTCTTGTAAGACCGGGATGCATGACAAGCGGTGGCCATGTGCTAATTGGATCGAAGGTACAGAACAGCATGGCGTGGAGGTAGTCAGCGGCTTCCTTGGTCGGCTGAAGGAGTGTACGATAGGTAGTACCTCAGCAGAAGAGCGCAAAAACATCATCAAGAACTGAAAACCTGAACAAGATACGGTGCTGGCTGCCTCCAGTCTTCTTGATGCGCATAGTGTACTTTCATTCTTGACCTGAGCTTCCCTCAGCTCTCGCTACCGGCTCCCCTTTCAAAGACCTTCACGCTTCCATCTCCTTTGACCTGATATAAGAACTCCTTACCCTTTTCGGCATCGCCTTCCTTCAGGTTGCCCTCTTCTTCTAACCCCAGGTCTTGCCAGCCAGTTCGTTGCTCAGTAACTCTCACCACACCAGACACGTCGCGCGCAACGCCGGTATCCAGCACCCTTGTCCCGATTACACGTGTAGACATATGAGCGAGCTTGGTCAGCAGATTGACCTGACTGATTTCAAGCGGTTGCGCGGGCGCGGACGGGCTGATGAGAGGCGTGTCGGCGTGGATGTGTGTGAGGATGTGGGACATGGAGGGTTTGGCATGGAGCTGGAGGAGCAGCGAGACGAAGGTAGACGGGGCGGTCGAGGACAGGGCGAGGTATGCGTCAGGTGTGTCGAAGACGAGGAGGGTTTTGCGCGTGTTTGTGGGTGTGGACAGGGATGTTATAGCGGCTGTGAGTGTTGTTTTGAGGTGTGCGAGGTCGAGAGATGTCAGGGTGAAGTGCCCTGGCGTCTGACTGCTCGCGCTCGGCTGCGATGGTGTAATGACAGTGGTCGCTGGACTCGTAGGTTGCGCAGGGGCTGGAGGTCCTCTCCCAGGTACCGTCCGCCCCGGTGGTCCCCTCACGGGCAGTATGTTCCCCGTCCCCTGCGGCTTATCGATGACCTGTGTCAACCTCGCAGGATGGAACCCTGTCTGAGGCTGTTGCGGCCGCGGTGGCATAGACGGCATCTGTCGCGCCGGTTTCTGTGTCTTTCCCTCGCCCATGACGAGCTCGCTCAAGCCATCTACGAAGGCGAACCGCTTCTCCCGCTTCAGCCTCTCCAGATCCAACCCTCCGCCTTTCCTAGCTTCCTGCCGCCAGAAATCATAGTCTCTCATCCATGAGACGAGCACTACGTTGTGGCCTTCAACCCCGCCATCTTGTGGGTTGCTCAGCGCATTGCAGAGGAATCGTATGAGCAGCCAGTTTGCGCTGGCGCCGAGTGTGCTTGTGAGGAGGAGAAGCGAGTCGTCGCGGGGGAGCTGGACGTAGGGTTGAAGGAGGGGCGGTATGCGGGTTGACGAGTTCATGTTGTGCTGGGCGGGGAGAAATTATGACGGTGGATTTCTGGAAGTGCATACTATCGATAAGATGCGACGACGCCATCACCACTTTGCAGCTGCACACATTGCTGTCTATGCATCTCGAGTCTATCACAGAGCGAACGGTCATCGCGCGCGTCGTGCTTCACTTCCAGTTGGCTCGCGGGGTCAGACTTAACCTGCCCAATCCGGCAACTTTGCTCACTGTAGACGAAATCCGTCGATTACGTAGGAGTTCTACACCGAACCACGCCAAGCTAACTGCGCTGGAGCACTCCAGCCCGTGGACATACCTCAACGACAGACACACTTCGGTAACACACATCTGATGATATTCAGGCCTCATCAAGACATCTGCGACAGCGTTATTAAGCCTCGGAATGCTTGATTGCGGTGGTTATAATATTCACGTGTTTGGCTGAGTTCTTTCGTGCCTACCTTCTTCATGGAGAGCTTAAACTTCATCTGATCCTACCTTCCGTTCAAATCGGTCACCAGTAAATACCAACGATCAACTGGTCATTATACCGTGCCCACAGCCACGATTGACAGTATAGTCGCACACCTCAATATATCTGGATTTTCGGGGTGGATCAGGAGGGGCTCCGGCTTACATTGAATCTCAGCTTTGCCAGGATCCGCATCCTGCCTCTCTCCAGAGCCACAATCAGCGCATGCGCCCCGTAGGACGACATGAGCTCAGACGTCGCCGCATCGAATAAGATGTTTTCTACCCTAGGCCAAATACTCACTACAGCACCAGGGGCTTGTGGGCCTACACACGTAAGGCTGACATTGCCTCGAATGGGAAGGAGATGGCGCCTCGTTAGACCTACAATTCGCGCCTTATGAGCCGTCACTCACAACGATGTTTCTCCTTTGTTCGGTGTGGTCAATGATCGCAACCTTCCGAGCGGCATGTCGACATCAGGGCAGTTTTCTATCCCAGACGTGTCCATTGATGACAATGTCTACACCGGCTTCTGGACAAATCACGCTCTTGGATCCTTCCAGGGGGCCACGTTGACGGTCAATCGCGAAGTCGGCGGTCTCCTGATAGCTGCCCTCGCTCTTTTCGTTGGTGCTGCATTACGAAGTGCGTGGAAGGTTATGCGCTTCTTGCTGTACACGGCTTGTGCAGATCCTCTGCCCCAGGACGGGCTGCATCACCAAAGACAAGTCATACTGCGGAACAACTTCCTAGCAATTGACACGGGCATCTCCCTACTGCGAGCCAATTGGGTATGGCGGAACCGGGCAACTGCAGTGCAGTTCAAGACGTTGCCAATTGCTGTTGCAGCACTCGCAGCATCTCTATCGGCAGTCGCCGCGGGTAACCTCCGCCAAACATAGCCGGACGCAGGAATGATGCTGAGCAATTCGACAGGTATCTTCTCATCCAAGCTTCTCACGAGGTCAAGCAGTACAGTGTTGCTAGCTGGTCAACATTGCGGCGACCTCTCGCTAGGAGGGTTCGATACTAGCAGCAGCATGTCAACATTTCCGCGACCCGTCCTACAATATGTGACCCAGGACGCAATCCAAGCATTCGGATGGGCTTCACAATGCTATGGACAGCAAAGCGACCTTTGCGACACTTTCATAGTTCCGGCTCTACCTTACGATATCGACAGGAACGCTTCTTGCCCATTTGACGACAAGATTTGTCGGGCTGCTAACAACAACCTGCTATTAGATACGGGCGCTATCGACTCGAAAGCTCACCTAGGCTTCAATGCCGGCCCACATTTCACGCTCCACTATCAGACTCACTGTGCGCCGCTGGAGACGGAGGGCTACACGTCGACCGATCAATCGAATTCATCGTCCCCGACAATCCTGTACAACTACAGCAAAGATGGCTACACCTTCTGGAGCACACCTCCGCAGGATCTCAGCATGAGCCCTGACGTGGCCGCACATTACGACGTACTGTAAGGAGACAGAATTACTCATGTATTTCATACGTCACTAACAGTAAAGCAGTGTCTCTGAAGCTTACGCAGACAACGACAACTATCCTTTCATCAGCGAGTTACATCGAACACAAGCCGCTATTTCTCTGCTGTTGCTGAATGCCGAGGAAATTGTATACACAGTACCTACAGAAGATCCGTGGTTCTCCGCAACTACGCCACTTCCTGGTAATTACACAAGTCCGGTATTTATGTCCGACCTGAATGCCAGTGTTCTGGGTTGTGCTACAACCATGCTCTTCTGCCGCCCAGATCTTCCAAAGTCCAGTGGCTGCCTCGACGGCTTCTCCGGCACGCTCTTCGGCGGGAATGGAACAGATGGTTTCGATGCTCTATGGCCGGACAAGGATCGGGAAAGTACGATACGGACCATCGTTGATCTGCTGAACCAGTCTCCCGAAAGCTTCTACTGGCTGCCCTCCGTATCCGCGATCCTGGCTGGCGATACCGTAACGGGCAATGAGCAGTTGGCAGCCCTACCGGCCGATCAGTGGAAGACGGAGCGCGAGCACCTCTTCAGAGCAGCGCTGACGCAGTTCCAGTCCAAGCTGATGGACTTCGCACGAGGGTTCTGGGACGGCGGAGGCGTCCTATGCAAGCAGGAAGGCGCCTCATGCCGCAGAGCTTGCCACACCCAGGTATGTCCACTCCCCCTTACAACACAGAGACATTCACTGACCTCAACAGCGAGCCAAGTCCCCCAAATTCTACTCCTTCCCTGCCTTCACCCTCATGCTGGTCGTTCTCCTCGGAGGCCTGATCATGCTCGTAGCCATGTTCCTCGAAGACCTCATCGGCCTGCTAATCAAACACACGCGCCTCTCCAACACCAGACTTGCCTTCGCACACGCGACTTGGAAAGCGAGCTCGACAATGCAACTCCACCGCTTGGCGCATGAGAATCTGGGCCTGGGGTCGTGGAAGAGGACGGATGAGGATATCCCGGTTACGGGCAGGGGTGAAATGCTTGGTTTATTTGATGTGGATGATCGGAGGCACGTGAGTATGCGTTTGCCGGGTGAGGAGGTGGAGCTGGTGGCTGCCGGGAAGGAGGGAGTGGTTGTGAGGGGGAGGAAGCAGTATGAGCGTGTGCCGAGCAACCTATGAAGATTGGCGCTGTTTGTCAGGGCACAGGGAAATTTTCGCAATCTATGCAACGAGTCTGCGAACCTGTCAAGGCTGAGACATCGCCTTCTGTTGCGCCGAAGATTACTGTGCAAGGCTCGAAATAGACCTGTACGCAAGGCTGCTGCTGATCAGTAAGGACGCCCGCCTTGTGATGCGCCGCCGCAGAGCAAAGATATGATACCGTGTCCGTGCACCCAACGATCGGTAACAGCCAACGATCAGGGAACAACATCTACACCAGATTTCAACGCGTAACAACTCAACCACCATGACAGGAATATCAGATGCTCTTGCAGAGATTGATAATTTAAAGCCTGGCGAAAAACCTATATATACAAAGATTGCAAAAAAACACGGCGTTGATCGCAATACGCTGTCGCGCGCGCACCGAGGCGTGC